>JABEZY010261928.1:0-10663 GCA_013467495.1 Gossypium gossypioides
AACATATTAAAACAAACACATTAATCACATTTAAACTCATATTAAACACAAAACACATTAAACACTTAAGTAAATAAACTTCAAAATTTATGCATCAATAAATTATTCTAGCAACTAGATTAATTAAAAGAAACATATATTAAATAAAGTTTAACAATAAATCAATTATTAACTAAGATGAGTTTAATTAAATTAAAATTCAGCTTGCAATAAATTGCCATGCATGCTTAGTAAGCTGAATGAGCTTGTAATTAAGCTTTATTTTGCATTTAGGCCCCTCAAGTTTAGGCCACTCTTGATGACGTCGAGTTGTATCATAACATGATGCGGCTGGGATCGCATCACAGTTCATCGATGAGGAAACTAAGATGCTCCATCTTGTTTTGCACTTTCTTTGTAAAATATCTTTATTAGTGAATTGACCTTTCGTCCCTCATTTTCTCCTCTATCATTATATTCTTTTTAATTAATCATTAGTTTTACACTAACTTTAAAGTAAAGGGACTTTAGCATACCTAAGGAAGTAAGCCAGGCTTAGCGCGTTATGCATACAGGCTTCTTCCTCCACTTAATCTGAGAATTGCCTAAACCTAGACTCTGATACCAAGCTTGTAACGCCCTCCACCCAACCAACCTAACTAGATTCAAGTATTGGGTGTTACGCCTAAGGACTTATGTACTTAGATTATTTCTATACTTTCCTATGAAACTATTCTATCGATATCTAATAAAATTTTTCCTTAAGTTTTACTTTGAATTACCCCGTGTATTCTTATTATGAATGTCTTTTACATGTAGTGTACTTTTATGTTTACATTCTGAATAAATAACATAACAAAGACTATCGGTTACATCCTACTTTTACTAAATACAGGTTCGAGCACTACTTAACGATTTATGTGCGAATACTAACTTCACCATAAGATTTTCTATATGGCTTACACTTATATAACTCATCTTGTCATTACTATAACTTCATCATATCTCTATCACATATCTTTTCTTCTCGGTATGCATATTAGCACCATCTGTTGCCCCTCTGGTGTAACCTTGGCATCGTCTCTCGGTGCACTCTCTTAATAAATCCTGAAATCAGAAACATTCTAATTAAGTTCATAAGAACTTAGCGAGGTAACCTTTCAAGCAATTGTTTATCTTATCTTATTCAGATTAGTGAGTTGCACTGTCCTTTACTTTTTGGTCGGGTACTTACTACGATTAATAACACACATATTAAACCTTTACTTACCTTGTTCTCCTTCATATGAAAGATCATACCTTAGGCAAAGTCGTTCTACTTACTTGTAGGCTTGTGCTTGTGACATACTTTTTTTCTATCTTTCGCTCTTGTAGACGAGGTGGACTACATCTGCTTCTTAACATACGACATTCATTATTAGTCTATTTTTACTTCTATCTTGTAGGTCGCACTTATGCTTATCCTTACAATTTCTGTCCACTCAACGTTGTCTTCAAATGATTACCACGAGTGTCATTCTTCAAACTGCGCCACAAAGGCGTACTTCTTTGAAAATATCTGTAGAAGTCTCCCCTTTAACATAGATAGCCAAAGAGGTGTTCAAGAACAAAAGATAGCCAAAAAGGCATTCAATCAGAGATAGATACCCAGTAAGGCATCCACAGATAGTAGATAACCAATAAGGCATCCATAGATAATAGATAGTAGATAGCCAGTAAGGCATCCACAGATAGTAGATAGCCAATAAGGCATCTATAGATAATAGATAGCAAGTAAGATGTCCACAGATGATAGATAGCTAGTAAAACATCCATTCATAAATAGATAGCCACGAAGGCGTCCTTACATAAGATAACTACAAAGGCCTTCCATTCACTTCACCACAAAGGCGTACTTTACAGATTTGGCAAAAAGGCAAATCCTTCACATCCGCCACACAGGCGTCCTGTAATAGAGATAGCCACAGAAGCTCAAATATAACATAGTTAGCCATAGAGGCTCTTTAACAGAATCAACTAAAAAGACTCTTTAATAGGATTAGCCAGAAAGGCTCTTTAATAGAATAAGCCACAAAGGCTCTTTAACAGGAAATGGTGTTTTCGATGATAAGGATTTGCCTAAACTCAACGTCTTGAAGTTTGCCCCTCATCGCCTGGTACTCACCCAACCGTCCTTTTTATCTTATTCCATATGATGTCATCACTATAAGAATGGGTCTTACGCTATTTGGTCTTCATTTTTATGGCCATAGACTTTTCGTATTAGAGATTCATGTTTGTTGTCTCGACGAATCCTTTATTCCACACACAGACACAGACTCATCATGTAGACTCATGCTTGATTGACTTACTCTTACAGACTTCATCATACAAATGCATTTACACTTTCAGACATGCAACACACTTATCTTTACCATCACACATAGACTCTTTCCATGCAGAAGCTTACTCATAACAGATAAAGACGTGCTTTTAGACATATACATGCATACATACACTTTCCATTAGAACAAAACATATCATCAAGCTCATGCTTTCTTCACACATTCATGGTCCACATACTTCTTTTCATAATAGAGGCACATCATTACTTAACCATCACATGCAAGCTCATCAAGCATACATCTTTCACGAAATCAACATATCACACTTGCATAGCTTACATTTTCATTGCACAGATAACCATTGAACATAGAAGAAATGAATGTACAAACCTATATGGAAGAGTCAATTAGAGAAACACTCACTTAAACTTACTTTTAAAAGCTTTAAATGTCAGATTTTGGCTTTCTTCGAGTAGATTAGTAGCCCCTAAACATTATATCATAGAGACGCATTAATATCTGTCAACTTAACTCATTCTTCCTTTCATTTCAAACACCAAAATTATATAAAAAGGTGTTTCCATGCTTGCTCTATCAAGCTAAACAGGTCTACTATTTGGCAGCATAACATGCAAGATCGCAAAACTTACCTTAGCAAAGGGGTGTCTCTAGCTTAGACTCATTTTTCAACTTAGCTTAAGGGTCTTTTTCTGGTTTTCTTTAGACCTATTGAAAAGAATGCTTCTTCACGAAGGAAGAAGGCTCCCCTTTTTATAACCTGATAATCCAATCCAAGTTTTTTCAACCCTTACCCCTATGATATCTTTACACTTGTTACAATCTTAACCACTCAATCTTATGGGTGGTTTACAACTGTGAGAAAACGTGCATGACAATCCATCTGCTTACTTATTTGAGTGCACATGTATTGATTTCCTGGTTTGTTCCTAACTATTCATTGTAAAAAAATCAGGGCTGTAGTCAGACAAACTCGGTGTATTTCACCAATTCAATTCCCTCGCTTCCCAAAGTGTCATCCTCTGGCATCCCTACGCGAATCTTTTCACCTTATAGTTCCTACCAAAGCATTATTTGGGTGAATAGAATTGCATCAACCTGTTCTCTCCAGACTCGTTTGTATAACGGGGCTTCGCCAAGAGGGAACTTCATGATGAGATAGAAAATTAAGTTGAGCAGGAGAGGGTTCACCACTAGATTGCTGGAGGCACTACAAGGAGACTTTGGGGCCCATTAAAGATGCTTCCAAGAAAATGATACCTTTCATAGAGAAACAACTTGAGCAAGAATTGAAACCCCTTTCGAAAGTATTAAAGTATGGGTTTTTAGGCGAGAATAACACCTTTTCGGTTATTTTTTTGCTCTCGATGCACTCCTTGTGTTCGAACATGCTTAGCTACAGGAATTCTCGAACCCAGGCGAGTTTTTAAGCATTATGATGGGTAGAGTGGTATTCACCCAAGAATCCCTATAGAGACAAATCGTGCGCTCAAGATGAAAAGAGGTATGCGTCAAACTAACTCGACTTGCTGAAGGGAGGATACAAATGAGTCAATTAGTACCGTACAAGTTAAGTTACAAGGTAAGTTGGTTGGGAAACAACCAAACGAGAATCAAAATAGTCAAAGAGAAGGGAAGTACTCGATTAGTTTTCTTGGAAGTTGTAGATATTTGATAAGACAAGTAAGTGGTGATGTGACTTTCACCAAGTCCCAATGAAGGCATGGGTTATTTTTATAGGCCTTCAAATCTGAATAGAGAGAGGGAGAGAGTTCTCTTCTTTCCTTTTCTTAACCTAAAAATTTAAATCTAAAATGGGGAGATAATTAACGTATCCTCCTAAGTCAGGTCTAAAATCCTAAATCTCACCAAAAATTTCTCCATACCAATGCAAGTTTTAAGACTGGAAATACATCTGTATGAGTAAGTAATCAAGTAAGGCCCTATTTTTGGGAATGGTTGTTTGAGTTTGAAATAAAGGTAAGAGGATCTTTAAACAGACTTTTAATAGTGTCTTTCGCTTTTATAAGTAGTGTCTACTGCGATACATGTGAAGATTTTAAATCTGAATTATGAGCCGAAGTTTAAGGGTGATCAGGTGAGTGTTTCGTGCACACCTTGTAAGTATCTAATTGAGTCTTACATGTATGTTTGTATGTTCATTTTATCTATGTTAAATGGCTATTTGTACAATGAAAAGGTAAGTTATGCAAGTTTGATATGTTGGTTCTGCAAAAGATGTATGCTTGATGAACTTGCATGTAATGACAAAGTAATGATGTGCCTCTATTATAAAAAGAAGTATGTGCACGATGAATGTGTAAAGAATTATGAGCTTGATGATATGTTTCAGTTTTAATGGAAACTAAATACATGCATGTATGTGTTTGAAAGCACATCAGTGTCTATCATGAGTAAGCCTCTGTACGAAAAGAGTCTATGTACGATGGTAAAGATAAGTGTGTTGTATGTCTAAAAGTATAAATGCATCTATGTGATGAATTATGTTAGAGAAAGTCAGTCGAGCATGAGTCTGTGTTTGTGTGCAAAATAAAAGGGTCCTTTAGGACAATAAACACGAATCTCTAATATGGAAAGTCCATGGCCATGGTAATGAAGACCATATAATGTAAGACCTAGTTTGGTGGCTATGGTATCATATGGGGATTGAAAACCACATATTGTAAGACCTATTCTGGTGGTATGGTATCATGTGGAAGAAGATGAAAAGGAGGTTTGGTGAGTACCAAACAATGAGGGACAAACCTCAAGACATTGAGTTTAGGCAAATTCCTATCATTGAAAACACTATTTCCTATTAAATAGCCTTTGTGGCTAATTCTGTTAAAGAGCCTTTGTTGTTGATTCTATTAAAGAGCCTCTATGACTAACTCTAGTATATGTGACTTTCGTGGCTATCTCTGTTACAAGACGCTTGTGGGGCGAATATGAAGGAATTACATTTGTGGCAAATCTATAATGTGCGCCTATGTGGCGAAATGACTAGAAGGCATTTGTGGCTATCTTATGTAAGGACATCTTTCTAGCTATCTATCTTACGAATGGACGCCTTTATGGATATCTATGTTATGGATGCCTCTATGGCTATCTTTGATGAAGAACACTTTCATAAAGAAATCTGAAGAATTTCGTGGTGACATTCTCCAAAGGAAAATTTTCCTTCGTGTCGCAATCTATGCTATGACTTTTAGGGTAACCATAGATAGATAATGCCTACAGGTAAATTTTGAAGAAATGTCTTCACAAAGGAGTGAGAAATCCCAAATGATGTGAAGAAACCCTTACAACCTCCAAGTTAAGGAAAAAAAAGTAAAGGATGCTAAGAAAGAAACCCCTAAAGATGGAGAACTTACCCCTCTATGTTTCACATTTTAGGTGTGGAAGTATGCCACGAGGGATGACACCAGGGCTGAGCCAAGGAAGTGGTGAATGGGCATTCATGCATAGAAAGCAGGACTATACAGGGGTGTTTGAGCCATAGGAGTCATACAAATGAATTAGGAAAGTTATTTTATAAGCCCATGCAATATGTACATAATAGGCTAGTCATACAATGATAGTAAACTTCAAATACTAATGGTAATTTAAGTAGAGTTATTAGGGTCAGTTATTCAGTCCATTTGTCAAACCCTACCGTCTATAAGGGTGTGTCAAATGATTGTAAATACTTGTGGTCTTATTTGGACATGATTCATTTTAAAATAAATAAATGAGATGTATTATTCATTCAAAAGAGGAGTTTTTGTATGTATGAAATTGTTATGAGTCTTAATTAGAATAGTAACACCTAAGATTTGAATCTGGTTCAGTAGGTCGAGTTTAGGGCGTTACATCTACTCAGTACAAAAAGGGAAGAAGCTTTGCTCCAAGTGTTGAAAATGCATAACAAGGTCATTGGGTGGACGATCGTTGATATTAAAGGCATTAACCTGTGCCTTTGTCAACACAAGATTTTATTAGAAGAAGGACAAAACCTAGTGGTTGATGCTCAATAGAGACTCAATCATGCTACAAAATAGGTTGTTAAGAAAGAGTTAACTAAGCGGTTAGATGTTGGGATTGTCTATGCTATCTCTGATAGTGAGTGGGTGAGTCCGACACACTGTGTTCTAAAGAAAGGTGGGATGACCGTGGTGTCGAATGAAAAAGATGAACTTTTTCCTACTAGAATAGTAATCAAATGGCGAATGAGTATCGATTATCGAAAGCTAAACTAAGCCACTCAAAAGGATCATTTCCCACTTCTGTTCCTCGATCAAATACTTGATCGTCTGGCTGGAAAAGAGTTCTATTACTTTCTACACGGGTACTGTAGCTATCACCAAATCCTGATTCATCTAGATGATCAATATAAGACCACCTTCACATGTCCTTTCGACACATATTCCTTTTAGATAATGCCATTTGGACTATGTAATGCCCCCGTAACTTTCTTGCATTGTATGATGTTGATCTTCGCTGATATGATTGAAATAGGACTGAATGTTTTAATGGATGACTTCTCAGTCTCTAGGGATTCTTTTACTGAATGTTTAGGCAATCTCGAACGAGTGTTGGAAATGTTTTGAAGAAACAAAATTAATCTTGAATTGGGAAAATGCCACTTCATGGTTATAGATAGCATTGTTCTTGGTCATAGGGTTTCAAAAATGGGGCTTTAGGTAGATAGTTCTAAAATCAAAGTCATTGAGAAATTCTCACCTCCATCTTCTATTCTGGGGATTCAAAACTTTTTGGGACATGTCAGGTTTTACCGATCTTTATTAAATATTTCTCTCGAATCTCAAAATCATTGTGCCACCTCTTATGAAAAGATGTCCCTTTTATATTTGATGAATAGTGCAGACAAGCATTTAACACCTTGAAGGAAAAACTTATCACCACCCCTATCATTGTGAGCTCGAATTTGGAACAACCTTTTGTGATCATGTGAGGTATGAGTGACTTTTTTGTAGGAGCGGTCTTAGGTCAGAAGAAGGAAAGGGTATTTCACGCCATCCACTATGCTAACAAGACCTTGAACTTAGCCCAATGCAATTACACAACTACCAAGAAAGAAATATTAGCAGTGGTTTTCACTTGCGAGAAGTTTCGCCCATATTTGATGGCGAACTGAGTTTATGTCTATACAGACCATTCAACTCATAAATTTTTTATAAAGAAAAATAAGACCGAAGCTCGACTAATGAGATGGGTTTTATTAATTCAAGAATTTGACTTGTGGATCTTAGATTGGAAGGGAACTGAGAACCAAGTTGTTGACCATTTATCTCAATTGGAACGTGAGGATGATTGAGAGGATAATAGAGTAATCAATGAAACTTTTACCGATGAACGATTATTCTGTGTGGAGTGTTGCATAGTTCAAAATGAGGATTTCTACGCCTTGGTATGTTGACATTGTTAATTATCTTATGAGAGGTGTTTTTCTTGCAAGAGCATCTAGCCAACAAAAGAAAAAAATGCTCATGATGCTGGAGACTACATTTGGGAGGAACCTTACTCCTTTCAACATTGTGCAAATCAAATCAGCCAGAGGTGTGTAGCTAAAGAAGAGATAAGGGATATTCTTATCGGATGCCATACTTCTCCTTACGGGGGACATTTTGGTGGAAAGAGAACTACACAATAAATTTTACAATCTGGTTTCCATTGGCCAACTATGATTTATGATGCGTATGAGTTTGCAAAAAGATGTGATTGTTGCCAAAGAACAGGGAATATTTCCAAGCAAGATGAAATGCCCCAGAAAGGAATTCTAGAAGTGGAATTTTTTATGTGTAGGGAACTGCCTTCATGAGAACCATTCCGAACTCTTTTGGGAACCAATATATTCTATTGGCAGTGGATTACGGGTCCAAGTGGGTAGCAGTTGTTGCCTTACCAAAAAATGACACGAAATTTGTTCTCAAGTTCCTTAGAAAGGACATATTTTTATGATACGGGATACCTCGGGAACTTCTCAATGATGTACGGTCAGAATTTCGTAATAAACAATTCAAAAATACTTTGGAAAAATATAGTGTGAGGCACCACATCACCATAGCTTACTGAAGCCTCCAAACTTACTAACGTCTAGAATATTAATACTGCAACTAATAGATATGAAAAAAGACAGTGTCCATAAGCATACAGGTCAGGTTGTAATATAGTTACAACGAAGTGGGTGAGTACTCCGAGGATCGTACCTAGGGGAGGTGAGCACTAAATTAATTTTAACCTAAATGCAAATAGATCTAATTAGTACTTTAAATAAACCATATTACGAATAAATATAGAATGGAGAAATTGTCTATAACCTAAGGAAAGAAATAACATGCATAAAATAAAAACGATAGAAAATTAAATCTCTAAACTTAATCAAATCTAAACACGGGTGATTAGTACGCTTCATCAATTATAACTAATTCCTATTTTGGGTTTCTACTCAATCAACTAGTATTTACCGTAGATGGATCTCTCTATCTTCCACTAAACTAACCTGTCGGCAAGAACTACTTATCTCTCGACCTCACAGTCCAGATCGGTTTAGGGCTAAGCTGTTCATGGATAGGCCATACCAATTTTGGGTTAACTCCTACCAAAATGACTTCCTAGGGTCGTCAAGTTTAGGGTTTAAGTTCTTCCTCTCCCAAACAATTGATCCATTAAGAAAACCCTACATAGCAGTTAGTTAACCACACTTCCACTCACTAGTACCCAATAAAAGGATTAGTTTCTCATGGATTTCATAAACACAATAAACTTTATAAAATAAATAGACATTAAAAGTAAATCAAGAATAGAGTGTAAAGAGAAATCCTAATTGTATTTAATTGATGAGTGTAGAATCGAAAAAGAGTTTGATCGAATCTACAAACTAGAACCTCCGACGAATGCTAATAGTAAATAAATTGAAAAGAAATCTAAAACCTAGGAAAAGTGAAAAACTGAAAACTAAATTTATAAAGAAAGCTGAGAATATCAAAAGTTGTCTATAACAAGTGTTCGAGAGCCTATTTATAGAGTTAGGATTCTTGTCGTCCTCAACCCTAGGTTTATAATAAAATAGCTCGAAATGTATTGACATTAGAAACATTAAAAGCAGGTGTGATTGATTATAGTGAAAATAAATTGCATCCATATTTTAGCTACTTGGAACATTATGGCTTCACTGAAATTGGTAGAAAGTCCCGTGTCTGGTTAGAGTTTCCATTCACCTCAGTTTTAGTTAAATATTTTACCATGCTTTTCATATATATTCCTTCAAATGTTATTAAATCTGTATTTTCTAAAAAATTGGTTTCATAAAAAGGAGCCTCATAAAATTCACAATCGCTTCCAAGGTGAACGGTACGTCCCTACTTCTTATCGTTACTATTTTCCATCGGACACCAGATGGCCTCCGAGTTTATTCATCCCTAAGAGTAGCGTAAAATTCTTGATCTAGTGGAATAACATCATTTTCCCTTAGGGTCACACAAAAACACTCCCATCGATGGTATCAGACTAAGGACCAAATTTCCTTGCACAAAACCATCGTTGGTTCAAATCCTCGTTCCTGAATAAAAGTTTTACCTTGAAGTTCAAGAAAATATTTTTCAGCATTTTGATTTTTAAATTTTAAAGGATTCAAAACTGCTAGTGGTAAACTAAGCAATATGTTCTAAATGCAATGAAACAATAAAAATATGGTTTGGAACTCTTAACCTTTATAACGATCTTAGGAGTTCCTCATTTGAAAGCTCGTGCACTTTCCCCATAAGTGCGTTGTTCCTACACTTAATTGAAATCATAAGAAGAAGTAATAGTTTTGTAGAAAAATTAAGAAGTAGGTCTTGAAAGGGGTTTAGGGTTTGGAAAGGGATTAAGCTTTTTGAAAAGTGTTTGAGAGGATTTGAAGTCTAATGGTGTTTAAAACTTTAGTCAATAAAGGTTTTAGGTAAAAAAAATTAGGTGTTTTAAACTAAAAAATAGATTGAAATTTAAGGTTTAGTCAATCGGGTGGCGTAATAGGTCGGGTTGAACCTGAAGAAAATTACAACGATGTTGTGACATAGGGGTTCTATGTCGTGACACCCCTGGCAGAATACCGATGTCACGACACACTCTAAAATTTTGGAACCCTGGGTATGTAACAGCTCGATTTAGACCATAGACAAAACAGTGGTTTCAGGACCACAAATCAAAGTCAGAATAATATTTTAATATTATTTTCTATATTTAAAGTATGATATGTGATAGGTGTAAAAATTTCGTATGAAAATTTTATTGTTTGTGTGCTTAATTTGATAAAAGGACAAAATCGCGTAAAATGTAAAAGTAGCATGCTATAAGTTAAG
>JABEZY010262045.1:0-10758 GCA_013467495.1 Gossypium gossypioides
CTACTTACCGTTACATGTTAATCATAATTCTATGGATCTTCAAGACTGCATAGGGAAATGTGTGTAAGGCCCTAATTAATTTATTTTTGTTTCTGTAAATTTTAACAAAATGTGTATTTGTTTTAGTGGTTAAATGTTCTAGATGTAAGTTGGATGTCTTAGGGTCCTATTCTTTAGAAATTTTGTTATTTTTGATCCAAGCCTTATCCCTGTTGGGTAGGCTTATGTAATATTGTTTGTAAACTTATATTAGAATGAGTTTCCTAGTTTGAGTGGTAAGGAGTTAACTTGTTGGAGGTCTTGTGTTTGAATCCCTAAGAGAGTGTAGGTGTTAATTTTTATTTCGAAAATCTGTTAGAGGTTTGGTGGAGTTCGGAGTCTGAAGTAGTTGGATGTGGTTAGTGGGGAGGATATTATGGGATGTGGTTGTTAGTGGGGAGTGGAGATGTTAATCAAAATAAAATTGATTATCTTTTTATTTTATTTTATTTTTTTTGAAAACTTTTGTCTCTTTTCCCAAAAGTTTGACGTTAGTTTTCTCTTTTCTCTGCCACATTCTTCTTCCTCTTCTTTTTCCTGCAATTCTGTCTATAATCTGCTGTCGTATCATTATTTTTTGAAATTTCAGTGTTCATAGTGCTATTCTGGTAAGTAGGGTTTGTTTGACTATAGGTTTCGGTTTCTGTAAACTAATTGGGATTTTTCTTTTCGTTGGAATTGCAATAATGGGGTAAAGTAGGAGGAAACTAATTCTTTGAGAACGTTTTGCGTAGAAGTTGATGGGGAACTTGTTGTTAGTACTTCAACGGCTTAAACCATAAGAGTAGTGGTTCTTATCGGCGATAAGTTCGTTTGTGCGATTTGATTTTTTTCGTCGTGGATTTTGCAAATTATCTGTTAATCAGTCGTTGGAATGCTGTTTTTAGGTTCTGGTGGTCTCGGGAGTGGTTTCACATTAAATTCGAAATAGGTGTGTACCCTTAATGCCAGAAAATGAGGTTCGGTGAAAGCTAAAACTTGGGTCTGTCGACACCAAACGGGCATGTGGCTGGTTGTGTGGCTGGTCGTGTGCGAGACAAGGCAGTGTGACTGATAAAAGTGTGGTCGTGCGCTTAACACGGCCGTGCGGCGATGTGAGTGTAGTTATATCGGCCACACGGGTTAGGCCAAGTTGTGCATGTGGGCCCACACGGGTATGCCACACAGGCGTGTAGGTTTTGGGCCAGGCCGTGTGGGCCACATAGGCAAGGCCATTCTGGACGTGTGGGCCCACACAGGCATATGGGCCCAAAATTTTAAAATCTTCCCTAGGGTCGCACGGGTTGTTCCTATCGACTGTGGACCTACAATAGGGTTGGTAAGGGCTAACCAAACCCTATTTCATGTGATCTAATACTTTGATACTCTGATCTGAGTAGGAAACTGATATGTATGCCTGACTGTATTGTTAAGTATGTATTTATCTGTACACGAGCATGTTAAGCATGTTTACTCTGTTATTTTTTCATCTGTATTTTGTATCCGTGTTTAGGGTGGGATTTGTATATGTGGAGGAAGTGATCTGTACGTCGACCTTTCGTCTATATTCTAGCAGCTTGACTGCATATTATCTGTTATGTGTCGCATTGACACTATATAGTGTGTAGGGATGAGTGGTGTTTTTAACCTCATATGGTGTGATGGAATGGACGGAGATAGTGTATAGAGGATGGGGGCAGGATTCTATACGTCTGATCTGTTATCTGATTCTGATATCTGTTACTGTTATGGACTTAGGTCCGAATCTGTATTTGACTATATATGAAATTCTGTGTATGTTGCATGACTACTTCTGTTGGGTTACACACTGAGTTTACGAAAACTTATATATGTTTGTCTGTTCTGTTCAGGTAATCTACAGACATAGGCGGGTCGGTGCGACGGAGGCTCAGTGGTGACCACTTGATGGAAATTGTTTTCATTGTTACTATTGTTTTACGGTACTGAAATTTTTTATTTTGTTGAGAGTTTTGTAATTTTTAGACTCTCAGGACTGTTTGGTTTTAATTTTTAGGTTTGATTGCGTTCTGATATCTAAACTGTAATGATTTGAAAAAATATCGATTTTGCGTAAACAAATGTTATTTTTGAAAATACGAGTGTGGTTTTGTTTTAAACGATTTTCGAACTTCCTCTGCAAAATAAATGGTTAACTTTAAAGAACAACATATAGCGGTTTCAATAATATATAAAAATGAATATGTTTTATAAAACTTGGATGTTTTATCAAATAACAAAACATGGTTTTATCAAAATATCGTCGATTTTAAAACCCTTCTTTGTAACACTCCCGGATTTGGCCATAATGTCTAGGTCGTATTTAGGGTGTTACATTTAATGGTATCAGAGTCAAGTATCAGAGCCAAGTTTCAAAGCTCGAGCTATAAATTTTGGGTTCCAAAATTTCATTTAAAAAGACTAGTTTCAAGTAAAATTTGTTTTATCTTGAACGAGTATGTGGTACACCGAGTCTCCGGCACCAATCTTGTAAGTATTTTTAGATTTAAAAAATACTGTAGTTAGAACTTTTTGAAATTATATTGCATAGCTAGAAACTAAAACTTCTGAAACATTTTTGAACTTCTAATATCTGAAGCATAAAACATCTACTAATAAATACTGGAACTGATGCATAAAATTTTAAAATATAGATAAAATTTAAATTACGATAAGCGCAGAGAAATACGTGGTCAAGGTATTCAAGGGCGCGACGGTCGCCATAGGGGGGCTCGAGCTTAGTCTTCCTCTCTGGGCAATATGCCAAATTTAGATACGAGTGAGACACCAGTTTCACTTGCTACTGAGACTTGGTCTCGAAGCCGTTCGGCTAGGGATGACACACTGTCCCAAGCCATGTTGCGAGTGTTGGAGAGGGTCGCTAGACCCCATTCTAGATCTAGGGGCCGTGGGTCGGTAACTGAACGACTTCAGTCCAATGAAGCTGAGCTATTTAGAGGTGTCACTAGAGTTGCCCCTACTGTGGCCGAGTATTGGTTGGAGGCCACCGAGAGGATAATGAACGACATTGACTACACTCATGAGCAAAAACTGAAGGTTGCAGTCTTTGCTTCGCGACGAAGCTTATTAGTGGTGGTTGTCAGTTGAGGAGGGTACTTAACCGGATTGTCTGAACTGGAACTAATTCAAGACTGCCTTCCAAGGAAAGTACATGGGTGTGAGCTATGTGGTTGCTCGTAGGCGTGAGTTCATGAATCTCATGCAAGGTGATAAGTCTGTGACTGAATATGAGGCCAAATTTTTGAGATTGAGCCGCTACACTCGAGGCATAATGGCATCCGAATATGAGAAATGTGTCTGTTTTAAGGATAGATTGAGGGATAGTCTGAGGGAATTGATTGCTACACAGAGGGAGCGAGAGTTTGAAGTTCTTATAGATAAAGCAAAGATCGCCAAATAGGTTAAGCACGTGGAGCGCGAAAATAGAGACCGAGAGAGAGACTAGAATAAGAGGTATTCGAAGCCCTCTAGTTCTGTTTAAAAGCATAAGAAACGGGCCAAACTTGATGGGCTTGTTAGAGTAAAAGTCCCTGTTGCTCTTACCGGGATTCAGCCTTGTAATGACTGTGGTAGGCGCTATCCAGGTGAGTGTTGGTGGATATTAGAAGCTTATCCCCGATGTGGGTCATTGGAGCATCGAATTAGAGAATGTCCACAGTATTCTGATGAGATGCAAGCTATGGGACCGGGTTTTTTTCAACCTCAGAAGGCAATACAGCAGCCACTTAGAGGTTGTGGACCGGCTAAGGGTGGTAATGGTATGGGCGAGGATAGAGAGCATTGAAGAGAGGTGCTAATCAGACTGAGATGAGGCAGCCTGCAATGGTTTATACTGGTCGATGCCAAGAGGAAAGATACACCCCTAATGTGATCACGGGTATGTTTTTTATTTTTGATACCCTATATACTACTTTGATAGACATAGGTTCTACACACTCCTGTGTAGCTAGTATTGTTTTTGAAAACTTAGAGATTTCTATTGAGTGTACTTTTGGTGAAATTACTGTACTGAGTCCTTTGGGCCAATCTATTCGGGTTAGTGGACTATATAGGAATGTTCCATTAGAGGTACAAGAGGCTGTGTTTCCGAAAAATTTGATGGAGCTACCGTTTGAGGAGTTCGACTTAATTCTGGGTATGGACTGGTTGGTAGAGCACCGAGTTAGTTTGGACTACGCAACTAAGAGGGTTGTTCTGAGGATCGAGGATGATAAGGAAGTGGTTGTGATCCGTAAGCGTCAAGATTACTTATCTAATGTGATCTCCGTTCTACTGGTTGAGAAATTGGTTCAGAAATAGTGTGAGGCATATTTGGCCTACGTCAGTGTTTCAGTTTCTGGGGACTCTTCTATTAGGGATATCAAAACAGTGAGGAAATTTTTAGATGTTTTTCCTAAGAAGTTACCGGGTTTACCTCTGAATCAAAAAGTTAAGTTCGGCATTGAGCTTCTACTAGGTACAACTCTAGTGTCCATCGCTCCATACCGTATGACACCGAAAAAGCTTACAGAGCTTAAGGCTTAACTTCAAGAGCTTCTGGATCATGGTTTTATCCGTCCTAGTGTGTCTCTGTTGGGGGCACCGGTTCTGTTTGTAAAGAAAAATAATGGTACTATGAGGATGTGCATCGACTACCGGTAGTTGAATAAACTGACTGTGAAGAATAAGTATCCATTTTCGAGGATCGACGACCTGTTTAATCAGTTCTATAGGGCTTTGGTATTTTTGAAAGTAGATATTTGATCTGGGTATCATCAGCTTAGGGTTAAGAAAGCTGATATCCATAAGACGGCTTTTAGAGTAGTTCTTTAGATACTCCGAGAGAACCAGTTCTACGTTAAGTTGAGCAAGTATAAATTTTAGTTACGGGTAGTATCATTTCTTGAGCACATAGTTTCTGCTGAAGGGATCCGAGTTGATCCAAGAAATATTGAGGTTGTGCTTGATTGGAAACAGCTTAAGAACGTATCTGAGATCCGCAGTTTTCTGAGTCTTACAAGTTATTATCGGAGGTTTGTTTAGAGGTTCTTACTAATTGTAGCTCCTCTGACTAAACTTTTACGCAAGAATGTTCCTTTCATCTAGACTGATACGTAATAATCAAGCTTCGAGAAGCTCAAGTCTGTTCTGACTCAAGCTCCTATTCTGATACAACCTAAATCTAGTAAAGAGATTGTAGTGTATAGTGATGAATCGCACGTCAGTTTGGGATGTGTATTTATGCAAGACGAGAACGTTGTGGCTTATGCGTCTCGACAACTTAAGTCGTACAAGGGGAATTATCCGACGCATGATCTCGAGTTAGCTATCATAGTGTTTGCATTAAAGATCTAGAGGCACTATCTATATGGTGAGAGGTGTATTATCTACACCGATCACAAGAGCCTCAAGTACCTCCTTACTTAAAAGGAGTTGAATCTTAGGCAGTGTCGATGGATTGAGTTGCTCAAAGATTATGGCTGCACGATAGAGTATCATCCCGGCAAGGCTAATATGGTGTTGATGCTCTCAGTCATATAGCGATGACTGATTTGAGGGCAATGTTCACTCGTCTCAGTTTGTTTGATAATTGGAGTGTGTTAGCCGAGTTGTAAGTTAAGCTGACTTGGATTGGGCAGATTCGAAAACAGCAATTAGGGGATGAGTCTCTAGGTCTACGGTTTCGTTAGATTGAGAGTGACAGTACTTCTGATTTTAGACTGAATAAGGATGGAGTTTTGTGTTTTCGAGGACGGGTTTGTGTATCGAATGATTCTGATCTAAGACAGTCGATTCTAAGAGAAGTGCATAATAGCCCTTATGCTATGTATCCCGGTGGTAATAAGATGTATTGGGATCTCTGTGAAATGTACTAGTGGCTGAGTTTGAAATATAAGGTAACCGATTTCGTTTCTTGTTGTCTGACGTGCTAGCAAGTTAAGACTGAGCACCAGTTGCCTTCAGGTTTGCTCTAACCCGTTAAAATACCCTTATGAAAATAAGAGCGTGTGACGATGAACTTCGTTAGCGGGTTATCTTTAACACCCACTAAGAAGGATTCTGTATGAGTCATCGTGGATCGATTGACGAAGTCCATCCATTTTATTTCTGTTCGGACGGACTACTCTCTGCAAAAGTTAGCGAAACTCTATGTTTCTAAGATTGTAAGACTACACGGGGTTCTGATTTCGATAATCTCTGATAGGGATCCTCGCTTCACTTTTCGATTCTGGAAGAAACTGCATAAAGCTCTGGGTTCGAGATTGGACTTCAGTACTATGTTCTATCTTCAGACCGATGGTCAGTCTGAGAGAGTGATTCAGATACTGAAAGATATGTTTCAGAGCTGTGTGATTAATTTCTGAGTTAGTTGGAAGGATTTTCTGCTATTAGTTGAGTTCGCCTACAACAATAGTTTCTAGTCTAGCATTCAGATGCTATCTTACGAGGCTTTGTATGGTATTAAATGTTGTATTGCGCTATATTGGACTGAGTTGGGTGAGCGACGGATTTTGGGTCCTGAGTTGGTTTTCGAGACTAAAGATAAGGTTAGACCGATTCGGGATCGTCTGAAGGTGGCTTCTGATAGACAGAAGTCCTATGTAGATCTGAAAATGAAGGATATCGAGTACACTGTGGATGACTTCGTATTCCTTAAGGTATCTTTGTGGAAAAAAGTTTTGCGGTTCAGTCGTAAGGGTAAGTTAAGCCCTAGGTTCATTGGGCCATATCAGATTCTGAAGCGTGTGGGACTGGTTGTTTATCGGTTAAAGCTATATCCAGAGTTAGACCGTATCAATGATGTATTTCACATCTCGATGTTGATGTAGTATCGGTCTGATCCATCTTACGTTTTCTCTGCTGAGAAGATCGAGATTAGACCAGACTTAACATTTGAGGAGGAACCGGTTCAGATTTTGGATCAATATATTAAGGTTCTGAGAAGGAAGTCCATATCGTTGGTAAAGGTTTTGTGGCAGAATCATGACACTGAGGAAGCCACGTGGGAACCTGAGGACTCGATGCGTCAGCAGTATCCTCATCTGTTTGGATTAAGTAAATTTCGAGGCCGAAATTTTTGTTAGGGGGTAGACTTGTAACGCCTTAATTTATTTATTTTTGTTTCTATAAATTTTGACAAAATGTGTATCTGCTACAGTGGCTAAGTTTTCTGGGTATGAGTTGGAAGTCTTGGGTTCAAGTCCTACTCTCTGGAAATTTAGTTATTTTTTTATCCAAGCCTTATCCCTATTGGGTGGGCTTATGTAATATTGTTTGTAAACTTATATTAGAATGAGTCTATTGGTTCGAGTGGTAAGAAGTTAACTTGCTACAGGTTTTGTGTTTGAATTCTTACGCGAGTATGGGTGTTAATTTTTGTTCTGAATATCTGTTAGAGGTTCGGTGGAGTTAAAAGTTTGAAGTAGTTGGATGTGATTAGTGGGGAGGATATTATGGGATGTGGTTGTTAGTGGGGAGTAGAGATGTTAATCAAAATCAAATTGATTATCTTTTTAGTTTTTTTTCAAAATTTTTCTCTCTTCCCAAAAGTATGACATTAGTTTTCTCTTTTCTCTGCCACATTCTTATTCCTCTTCTTTTTCCTACAATTCTATCTATAATCTGCTGTCGTATCATTGTATTTCAAAATTTTGGTGTTCATCGTGCGATTCTGGTAAGTGGGGTTTGTTTGACTGTAGGTTTTGGTTTCTGTAAACCGATTGGGATTTTTCTTTTCGTTGAAATTGCAATAATGAGGTAAAGTAGGAGGAAAGTAATTCTTTGAGAACGTTTTGTGAGGAGTTGACGGAGAACCTGTGGTTAGCGCTTCAACGGCCTAAACCGTGAGAGTAGTGGTTCTTATCGGCGGTAAGTTCGTTTGTGCGATTTGATTTTTTTCGTTGTGGATTTCATAAATTGTCTATTAATCAGTCGTTGGAGTGCTGTTTTTAGGTTCTAGTGGTCTCAGCAGTGGTTTCGCATCAAATCCAAACCAGGATTGTACCCCTAACGCAAGAAAATTAGGTTCAGCAAAAGCTAAAATATTGGTCTGTTGACGCCACACGAGCATGTGGTCAGCCGTGTGGCTGGCCGTGTGTGGGACACGACCGTGTGACTTACGAAGGAGTGGTCGTTCGCTTGACACCAGGTTGGGTGTGTGGGCCCACACGGGCGTGTGGGTTTTGGGCTAGGCCGTGTAGGCCACATAGGCAAGGCCATTCTGGGCGTATGGGCTACAAAGGCATGTGGGACCAGAATTCTAAAATCTTACCTAAGGTCGCACGGGTCATTCCGATCAACTGTGAACCTACAATAGGGTCGGTAAGGGCTAACCAAACCCTATTTCATATGATCTAATACTCTGATAGTCTGATCTGAGTAGGAAACTGATATGTATGCCTGACTGTACTGTTAAGTATGTATTTATCTGTATACGAGCATGTTAAGCATGTTTATTCTGTTATTTTTGCATCTTTATTCTATATCTGTGTTTGGGGTGGGATTTGTATATGTGGAGGAAGTGATCTGTACGGTGACCTTTGCCTACATTCTGGTAGCTTGACTGCATATTATCTGTTATGTGTCGCATCGACACTACATGGTGTGTAGGGATGGGTGGGTGTTTTTAACCCCACATGGTGTGATAGGATGGACGGAGATGATATGTAGAGGATGAGAGTAGGATTCTGTGCGTCTAATATGTTATCTGATTCTGATATCTGTTACTGTTATGGACTTAGGTTTGAATCTGTATCTGACTATATATGAAATTTTATGTATGTTGCATGACTACTTCTGTTGGGTTACACACTGAGTTTACGAAAACTCGCATCTATTTGTGTATTCTGTTCAGGTAATCTACAGACATAGGCGGGTCGGTCTCAGCGGTGACTACTTGACGGAAACTGTTTTCATTGTTACTACTATTTTACGGTACTGAAATTTCTAGTTTTCGTGAGTTTTGTAATTTTTGGACTCTCCGGACTTTTTGGACTGTTTGGTTTGAATTTTTAGGTTTGATTGCATTCTGATTTCTAAACTGCGATGATTCGACAAAATACCGATTTTGCGTGAACAAATGTTATTTTTAAAAACACGAGCGTGGTTTTGTTTTGAATGATTTTCGAACTTCTGCTGCGAAATAAATGGTTAACTTTAAAGAACAACATATAACGGTTTCAGTAATATATATAAATGAATATGTTTTAAAAAAATTGGACGTTTTATCAAATAACTAAGCATGGTTTTATCGAAGTATCGTCGGTTTCAAAACCCTTTTTCGTAACACTCCCAGATTTGGCCATAACATCTAGGCCGAGTTTAGGGTGTTACAATGTGAAGAATATTTGTCTCATTGGCATTGAGAAATTTAATTTCTTTTTTATTTTGGTCCTATAGAAAACTAATTAAATTACATTTATAAAGGCTTCTAAACTATAAGCTGTAAAAGCAAGGATTGGTTGACATTTGATAAATAATATGCCCTCAATCTAAAGCACAAATGTCAGCAGCGAGAAGAAGGAATCCTATAATTATAAAATATGTTCCAACTTGCACTTAAATACTCCTATCTTATTGTTGGTAGTCCTTAGTGAATGACACCTTAACAAACTGGAAATGGTTTTTTTTTTCCAATGAATGGAAACCAATAGATTTTATCTTCAAATATATGACATGAAAATATTAATTATTACTTTTGCCTTTTATATGTTTCGTCTGTGAGCTGAAATTGTATTGTGGAAATCTTCGTTATTTGTCTTGTCAATCATTCCTTCCACGAATGGATCTCTCTTGTTAGTTATTCAGTCCTCGTCTCCCTGAATCATTCATCAAATTACAAAGTTTAGTAACTTAATTTACATTTTTTATTTCAAAAACCAAACCCAAAAGGCGTTGCTTGCTGCCAAAGAACTAAGCATAAAATTCTTCTCAACTATTGACCATTCCAGCGTTCGTTGCTCACATGTTGCACAGATTCCATCCCAAATGCCACACACCATTGAATTTCTGGTTGGTGATATGGATTAAACAGCTGTTAAGTGCTTGAGGCCATTTTGTACTAGTATTATTTTATTTGTTGGTTAATGCAAGCAAACGCTATGTACATTGCCTAACACATACAAGCCAAGTACAAGAAAAGCTTCCTAGCTAATTTATTTGTCTGCAAATTCATTAGAAGAGATCAGCTGTTCTAGAACCAATTTTGCGTAGAAATATTGTTTGAACTAATTTCCCGGGAGCAAGATGGAGTGATAATTTATTTAACAACATTGCACCAATCGTTTTCAACTATCATAATATTAAGAGATTATACGAAATTTATGGGAAAAACCATAATCAACGCAACATCGACACAAGATTAATCATACTTAAAAAAGAAAATTTGGTATGTTTCAATACTTTTGGCCTAAATTCACAATCCCAAAGGAACAAAACTAATTCCACTAATCTAAATCTTACAATTTGCAATTTTTGCAAAGATAAAGTTACAAACCTTCTTCATAAAAAGATGGATTAGTTCTCTACTCTTCTTAATTTTAAAATAGAGGTGATGACTTACTTAGCCCTTAGAATTTTCAACTCAAAATCAATTTGATTAGTCTGTTTTATTATTTAAAAATTATTGTAATGCCCAATTTTTGCCCCAGGCCCAATACAAGTAAAAACCAATTACTAAATAAAGTCCAATTAATAGAAGCCCAAAATTACAACTAAAATCCC
>JABEZY010262080.1:0-17261 GCA_013467495.1 Gossypium gossypioides
TAATTTGATATTATAAAATGATAGCATTTAAAACATAATTTAAAATGCTATTTAAATGTATGAACTTACATGACTAAATTACAGAAATGTCAAAGTATAGGGGCATTTTGGTAAATTTTCATTCTCCTCGATTTTCCATCCAATCTTCATCTAAATTAATAATTTCATTCAATCTATTAATTTAGATAGTAAAAAGTGTATTTTATGCAATTTAGTCATTTTTTACATTTTTACAAAATTGCCCCTAACATTTTATTTTTATTCAATTTAGTCCCTAAGCCTAACACATGCAAATTAACCATTTTTTATTGAAATTTTACACTAGCCAAATATTAATTGCCTCCATTTCATCCCATTTTGCAACAATTTCACATCAAATCCATGTACTTTTATTATTTTAGCAATTTAGTCCCTAATCGATAAATTCATCAAAAATCACTTAACATGATACTTTTAAATAACAACTAATATTTAAAATTCATCATTTAACATAAAAAATCACTAGATTCATCAATGGAAACATTTAAAATCTTTAACAGTTTTAAAAATCGAAGGTATGGGCTAGCTGGACCTAGTTGCAACAATCTCAAAAACATAGAAATTATTAGAATCCGATAAATAAATCACTTACATGCACCCATTTTTGTTTGGCCGAAGCTTGGAACTTCTCCCTTTCTTTATCCATGGTGACATTTGGTGTTTAAAGAAGAATGAAGAAACAAATCATAATTTTCATCTTTATTTTAATAATAATACTTATTTTTAATTATTTAACTGTTATACAAAAATAAAACCAAAAATTTAAAGTTCCCTTGCTGTCCCACTATCTTTAGGATGGGTAATTTACTCAATAAGGTCATCCAATTATAATTCATTAATCAATTAACACCTTTAAACTAATAGCGATTAACTTTTTCAACTTTTACAATTTAGTTTTTTTTTAATTAATTAACTATCGAAACGTTAAAATCTTTTAACGAAACTTTAATACCACCTTAATAAAACTCCGTAAATACTTATAAAAATATTTACGACTCAATTTATAAATCGCTTATTTTCTAAAACCACTTAACCTTAGGGTCTTACTACTTGAACTTAATAAATCACTTATATAACATAAATTATCAAATAAAAAAACTTTTTAAAATCACATTTGACTCATAAATATTAAATAATAATATTTATGAACTTACTCGTCAGATTTGGTGGCCCCAAAACCATTGTTTTTGGTACCATTAAAAAAAGGGCTATTACACAAACAATACTGGAAAGCATTCCTAACTGTAACTAACTCCACTAGTTCAAGTGTCTGCCCCTTCATTAGATGCTTAATCTGTTTCTTAGGAACTCTTGAATCAACAGGTGGTGCGATGCCATGCTCAGTTAAAATCAAGCAAAAGAATGGATGTAGTGGTAAGTGGAAGCTAGCTTCTAGTAAAACTAGTGGAAGGATGAAACCTTGGGTATTGTCATTCAAATGGCACCTTGGTGGTCGTCTCAAATCAGAGGCAAAATTCAGGTGTCGAATGCCCTGAGCTCCTAAATATTTATTTATTTCTTCTTAAGTGGTATTACATTCATATGAAGGAGTTGATATGCGTGGAGGAGTATCATTAGGACATTGAGGTCCGAAAGAGAAGGGATTTTTGGGAGCTATATTTTGATTACCCTGGCTTCATCCCCTACCCCAAGTGGTTGTTCTAGACATCTCTAAGTGTAAATAGGAAAAACAAAGAAAGTGAAGAAAAGAAAATATTACCTTTAAGAAAGCTGAGATTAAAGACGATGAAGACAGAAAGATTAAGCAGAAAAGAAGCAAGGGATTTGAAAGATTTAGCAAAAGTGTTGATGAAAATGTTTGAGTCTCTGTTTTTTAGAAGTAAGCGTGTGCGAGAAGTTTATTCTGTGAAAATGGTTTAAGTCGTCTAATGCAAAATGGACATCTATCAAAAAGGTAAATGTGCAATGTTGGAATTTAAGTGAGTAATTGACAAATTTTTTATTTGGTCTAAAGAAACAGATTGATGGCATTTTCTTAATAAGATTTTCAAGTGTATGTCACTAAAAGGAAACTTTTGATGAGTAAGTCTGTGGATTCGCCTAATTGGTGTTACATGCTTGGCGGGTTTGTAATTTCGAATTTGGAATTCTTCAACGTTATAATTTCAAGGATGAAATTTTCTTAAGGGTAGGAGAGTTGTAACACCCAAGTATTGGCGGGTTCGAGGGTTTGGCGGGTAGTCTTAAAAGCATATGTTTGGTGAAGTGTTATCCGCCCAATTGTCTTTTCTGGTGTATAGATTGGGCATACAGAAATCGTCTAGTTTGGAAGTAAAGATTTATTTTGGAATACCTTGCTATATGAAGAGGAAGAATTTAGAAAATAAAAAGGGTAATTATGACTTGAGTTAACACTAAAGGTATATTACGCCCTGTTTGTCTGAGTTACTGTGCTAATTGCATTGTAAGTATTTTGGTTAGGAATCAACTTGATAGACTAATCTAATATTTATTATTTTGGATTCTCATTTATGTTACTCTTAGAATCTGTAGACCATTAAGTAAAACAAACACTGAATTCAAGTGACACTTGTAAAATTACAGTAAGTGAGTTAAGGCTATATATGTTTGTGGAAAAGTCCTTGAAAAGATTTTTTTTTCTTTTTCCTGAATATACTATTCTCTAGTTCCTCTACCATGATCCAACGGTATTTCTTCCTCCGTAAACTTAAAGCTCAGAATTTAGAGTTAAATAGTGGTTATTCCATCCCTGGGTAAGTATTACCATTATGTATATTAAATTCTAAAAGAGTAAGTTTGTAAAAGGTGCATGAATAGTAAGGTGTAGGTTTAAGGTTTTGCATGGGAATTGACAGTGCTTGAAACAAAAATAAGAGGTATTCGAATAAGTTTATTAGTGTTCTTATGTTCTGAAAGTAGTGTGGTGGTTGTTGCTGGTTCATGATAGAAGTTTGATTAGAGTTCAAGATTCAGTAGGTGAGTGTCAGGTGAGTTTCTACTCTGACTCTTGCATGTATACTGTTCATACTGAAGTATATCTATATGAAAGTGATCAAACTAGAAACTGGAAATCATGCATAGTATAGTATGAATATGATGCTTATACGACTATAGGAATAAAGTTATGATTAGATTAAGATATAAGTTAGTCTGCTTGATAATAAGTTCTATTATATGCATTAACAGTGATATGAAATGTTGGGTCTAGGGTGTGCCTATGTTCATAGAGTTTGTAAAGTGAGTCGAGTCATCATAGTGGTAACTAAGGAAGTTCGTCGGAACAGTAAACATGAACTCTGATATGAAAGTCTAAAGGAAAAGTCCATAGTCATGGCACACTCTAAAAAAGAAATGTTGAACGACATTTATCTCATGGGGTTATCTATGTTTCCTATAGCGATGTGACTACCTCTGGACGTAACGTCTAGAGTGTGAATACTGCATTAAAATAGAGAATTACGAGCCAGTATTCGCAAGTATACAATTTTAGTTGTAATATAGTTTTTCAACGAAGTGGGTGAGTACTCCGAGGATCGTACCCAAGGGAGGCGAAGGCTAGATCAATTTTAACCTACATACTAAAAGATCTAATTAATATTTTAATCAAGTTATAGTACGAAAACGTAAGTAAGATATTTTTTGGATTTTTATAGTACTAATAATAAAAAAACTAACATAAAAGAAAACTAGATTTCAAGAGATAGAAAAAGTAGAAGGAATCAAATCTGATGATGGGTGATTAGCTTGCTTCAGTAATCCCAATCATGATATGTACACCAAGGAAGTGACTCTAACCGAGTGATTCTATGAAACACACGATAATTGATGTGATTATGATATATGTGTATATCTCATTCTCATGATATCTGATGTATGGCTTATATGATATATGTGATGATTTAAACATGTGGGACTTATATATGTGTATGTTAAAAATATTGAGATCCATGATTTAACATGTTAAAAGTGATTATCATAAGATATGTGATTATCATATCAGTGGCAATATATCTACAATTTAGTGGTGGCTTGTCTACAAAAGGGTTATCAGTGGCAGTTTATTTGCAAATAAGTGGTGGCTAGTCCACAAATGGTATTTCGGATGGATGAGTTATGGGGAACTCAACACTGGTGTGTAGCGGAGATAGGTAGGAAATTTTATAAAATGTACATCATTTTAACATATGCATCGACATGTTCATGCATAAGTATCAGTGTTAGAACTTGTGATTATTATGATGATTGATATGCTGAGAATGATATTTTGATATGTATGCGATTATATTTGTGTTGATCTCACAATAGGCTTTTTAAAGCTCGCTCACATTACTATTATGTTTCGGACTTTTGTGGACTTTATTAATATTTGGGAATTTATTTTATGTTAGACTATAGAATTGCAGCATGGGATTTTTAAATTTTGGACATCGATCAATTTGCATGAAGTTTTATTATGGATTAAATAATTTGGTATTTTCTTAATAAAACCATTTTTCGCAAACTCAATTTATTAAATTTGAATTTAAAGATCATCAAGTTTTGTTTTACAAATATTAAACAAGTTTTTTTCAAATTTTATTAAAAATATCATATCTAAGATAATACTAGCGCGTGTTTTTCAAACATTAAACCAGCGTACTTCAACTCAAGTTTTGGCCATAACTATGTCCCAAGTAATCGCTTAGATTGGGCCGTAATGTCTAGGATCGATTTGAAGGGTTACAGTCCAACTTGGTTGAAGCTTGCTAGGTGATCATATGTCCTGTCTATATATATTTTTCCAATTTTGTTCAACATCTGGAAAACTCCTAGCTCATTGAATTTCTAGGGTGTTGATTTAGGAATAAAGACATGCAAAGAATCGTCAATTTAGGCTTATCAGCTGAGATTATTGGTTTCTCTTTATTTTGCTCTGTGAATTCATGAATTGATAGACATTCTTCCACTGAGTTGAGAATGAAGGCCATCGTCTCTATTGATGGGTCTGCATTATGTTGCTCTGGTGTTCCTGCTTGATCGAAAGATCTCATAATTGAAGGAACGATGGGTTCCATACTTATCTAACTATTAGGTTCACTAGCCATTTCCCCTACCAACTCCATACTTTCCTCTGTTATTGTTTCGTTCACCTATTATCGATATTCTTCTGTATGCTGAAGTGGATAATGGTCTGGGATTTCTCCTCCTTCGCAAGCATTTATGATGATATTCTTTTTTTCACCTCAATTTCGGACTTAGCACCTCTTCGTACCTTTCTAACGACATATCATTATAGTCATCATCATCTTTGGGAAGAATTGGGTTTCTCCTCGGAGTTGACTCAATTCAAGCATTAGTAATCATTGATTCTCCTGGATCTCCCAATCTTCATAGGCTCCTTCTTCATAAATATCTTCATCATAATTGAAGTCTTCATCGGACCACATATAATAAAAGTCATCCATGAGTTTGTGCTGACTGATTATTTTGTTAACGGTGTCTAGGATTCCTAAAAACAAAGGTTAGAAGTGTTAATTTTGACAAAATAAATTGGAAGTTATAATTATAACCTACACATTTCCTAATTATTCTTTTAAAGTGCAAAAATTAAAATCAATCTAGTGACGTTGCGTCCCTGACAACGACGCCAACAACTTGAATGCCTCCGGACGTACTAACGTCTAGAGTGTGAATATTGCATTAAAATATAGAATTATGAGATGGTATCCATAAGTATACAGGTCTAGTTGTAATATAATTTTACAACGGATTGGGTGAGTACTCCGAGGATCGTACCCAAGGGAGGCGAAGGCTAGATCAATTTTAACCTACACACTAAAAGATCTAATTAATACTTTAATCAAGTTATAGTACGAAAACATAAGTAAGAGATTTTTTGGGATTTTTATAGTACTAATAATAAAAACAAATAACATAAAAGAAAACTAGATTTCAAGAGATAGAAAAAGTAGAAGGAATCAAATCTAATGATAGGTGATTAGCTTGCTTCGACAATCCCAATCAACTATCATTTCGGGTTTCTAGTTAACCAACTAGTCGCTACCCTAGCAGGATCCTCCGATCTTCCACGAAAAAATGAGTCAGCAATGACTACTTATCTTTCGACCTCATTTACGGGAAATAATTGCTAATCTACTCGAGTCACGAATTAGTAGTGTTAATCAAGAAGCAAGATGATGATAATAATAAGAAACTAAATAAATTTAACTAAACTTAAATCTACTCCTAGGTTCCTATATCAGCTTTTCCTATTCCTTGTTTTAACTATGCGAGTTCCTTTTAGCCTAGATCCAATTGTTTTACCTAATTCATTATTGAAGTAGAGTTCTAATCAATCAGCTAGCTGATACCCTAGCAGGATCTTTCGATCTTCCACTAGAATAACTAGTCAGTAAGAAGTACTTATCTTCCTACCTCACAACCCAGACCGGTTCAGGGTTAAGGTGTTCACGGATAGGCCATCCAATTTTGGGTTAATTCTCACCTAAATAACTTCCTAGGGTTGTCAGGCCTAGGGTTTACTTCATGTTCTTCCTTTCCCAAACAACTGATCAGCTAATAAACTCTATCATTCAAGCAATTAATTAAATTAAAGCAATTGAAACATGCAAAATATGTAGAAAGCACAAATTGATTCTAATGTTTACACAAACATTCATCTAGCAATGTTAAAGAAAGAAATATAAAGAAGAGAATAAGGAAAAGAGATGCTCATAGATTTATCGATGAAAGTGTGGTGTCGGAACAATTTCTCCTCGTGGAATTCTCACTTCGGAATAAGATCTTCTAATTACAAGAACATCAAATAACCTAAGTAAAAATTAAAAATGAAAGAGAAACCTAAGAATCAAAACCCTAAAAATGTATGTTTAAAGTAATTACAATCGCCTTTATATAGGCTAAACTCAGAAGAATATTAAAGTGCCTAAATTATCCTTGAAGTCCTTAGAGTTTGGCTGGGACAAATACACCTAATTTCCCTCAAAAATGTAATTAAAACGTGCCTGAGTTTTTGGGCTACGCGAGGGGTTGGTTGCAACATAAGCCTATAGTGTTGCAACATTAGAGTCTAATGACACGACATCGAAGGCATTTTTGTACCAAAACTTGTTTTTAGCTTCTTTCTTCGACGTTGAGACATTAGTATCTTGGTGTGGTGACATAAGAATCAGTTTTGGCCCAAATAAGAATCTTTAGCTCCCGACATGACCTACAAGACCATGGACCTTATTTAGATACATAAAATGTAATAAAAACTACTAGAAAGCATAAGTTACTACTTTAAGTATGATAAGCTAAATATATACTAAAATGATTTGATTTACTATTAGACAAGCTATAATTATGTGTAAAAAGGGATGTAAATAATAGTATGATTTACGATAGATCAAGCATGTCCTCTAAAATTTGTATAACTTGCTCAGATTGCCCATTAGATTGAGGGTGAAAAGTTGTACTAACGTTCAATTGAATTCCCAAAGCCTCGTGCAATTTTTGTTCAAAATCGAGATGTAAAACGAGGGTCCCAATCATAAATGATAGACAACGGTACAACATGCAATCTCACAATCTCAGAAATATACAACCTCGCCAACTTATGTAATGAATAATCGGTACGGACAGGCAGAAAATGTGCTAACTTGGTCAGTTGATCCACAACAACCAAGACTAAACCTTTCTTTATAGGCATCAAAGCCAACCAACTAACAAAATCCATGGTCACACGCTCCCATTTCTAGTGAGGAATCTGAATAGGCTGTAATAAACCAGAGGGGAACTGATGCTCAGCCTTAACTTTCTGGCACGTCAGACACTTACTCACATATTCGATTACATCACGCTTAAGCCCTGGCCACCAATATTGTTCTCTCAAGTCTCAGTACATCTTATCCCATCAAGGATGCATAGAGTATGGGCTACTATGTTCTTCCTGAAGTATAGACTACCTCAACTCTCGATCATCGGGCACATAGTATCTTCCATGGAAGCACAAAACTCCAACAGAATTAAGGCTAAAGTTGGTTGTTTTACCTTCCTCAACCTGCTTGCAACGAGATGTGAGAGACTCATCAGCAGATTGCTTCGATCGAATCCCATCCACTAAGGTAGGCATCACTTGTAATTCCACAAGTAAACCTCCATAATCAGTCAAACTCAACTTCACGAACATTGCCCTTAGATAAGTCATCGACTTCCTACTCAGTGCATCAACATCAACATTCGCCTTTCCCGGATGGTACTTGATGGTAAAATTGTAATCTTTGAGTAGCTCAATCAATCTCCTTTGCCTCAAGTTCAACTCATTTTGGGTGAGGAGATAATTAAGGTTCTTTTGATCTATGTAAATAATACACTTCTCACCATAAAGATAATGCCTCCAAATCTTGAGGGAAAAAACAACAACAGCAAATTTGAGATCATGAGTTGGATAATTATGCTCATGAGGCTTAATTTGTCTCAATGCATAGGCCACAACCTTACCATCATACATGAAAATACATCTAAGACAGGTATGAGATGCATCACTGTACACCATATAATCTTTCCCAGACTCTGGCTGAATCAGAACAGGCACTTGAGTCAACACAGACTTAAGCTTTTCAAAACTCTGATGTTGCTCTTTAGTCCACTTTAAAGGGGCACTTTTTCTCAATAGCTTGGTCATCGAAGCTACAATCAAAGAGACTCCTTCCACAAACCTCCTATAGTAACCAACCAATCTTAGGAAAATTCAAACCTCACTGACATTCTTAGGTTGTTTACAGTCCAAGATTGCCTCAATTTTCTTTGGGTCGACACGAATAACCTCAGTCGATACCACATGTCCTAGAAACATCACTTCCTGGAGCCAAAATTCATACTTACTCAATTTGGCATATAACTGTTTCTCTCGAAGAATCTGCAGAACCACTCTCAAATGTTCATCATACTCTTCTTTATAATTGCAATACATCAAGATGTCATCAATGAATACCACAACAAACTAATCAAGGTAAGGCTGAAAACCCAATTCATTAGGCCCATAAAGGTTGTAGGAGTATTCGTGAAAGCAAAAGGCATCACAAGGAACTAGTAGTGGCCATACTGAGTCCTGAAAACGGTATTAGGAACATCTGCCTCTTTCACTTTCAACTAATAGTATGGGGGCCTTAAGTCAATCTTAGATAGCAACTTTGCATCCTTGAACTAATCAAATAAATCATCAATCCTCGATAAAGAGTATTGGTTCTTTATGGTCAACTTGTTCAGTTGTCGAAAATTAATAAATAATCTCATTGACCCGTCATTCTTCTTAACAAACAGAACTGAAGCTCCCTATGGCGACCCACTCAGCCTAATGAATCCACAATCCAGAAGTTCTTGAAGTTGTGCCTTAAGTTCCACTAGCACTTTAGGTGCCATGCGGTATGGAGCAATGGACAACAGAGTTGTTCTTGGCAACAAATCAATGCCAAATTCTACCTCACGCTCTGGATCCAGGTAACTCCTTTGGAAAGACATAGGGATAGACCCTTACTGTACAGATGTTCTCAACAGATAACTCACTGACAGTCGTGTCCAAAATATAAGCTAGATAGGATTTACATCCTTTACGCAACAACTTTTCAGCCACTAGAACGAAGATCACATTAGATAATTCATCTCTTCGCTCTCCAACCATCACTATCTATTTCCCAACGAAAGTTTTCAAAGTAATCATCTTTGAAGTGCAATCCAAATTAACTTGGTGTTCCACCAAATAGTCCATTCCCAAAATAAGGTCAAATTCCCCGAAGGGTAATTCCATCGAGTCTGGCAGGAATATTTTTCCCTGAATTTCTAATAGGTATCTCTTATAATAATTTAATTTTTTTCAGAAATAGACTGCCCTAGGGGACTGAGTTCACTTATGTCACTAACAGATTCATTATTCTATTGAGGTCTATCATCTCTGGCCAGCTTATTGGGTAACAGAGCCTGTGTAGTAGGACCAACATCTCTCTCTTAATAGGGATTTTAGATTTATCCTTTCTCTCGCATTCCATGTGCTTAACTTATTTAAAAAAATTTTATTTTCTCCATTAAAGTTTCAAAAACTCTTTCTTGGTGAGGGGCTACTAGAACCATTAGTTCATATATTAATCCATTTTCAAACCTGATGCGTTTATCCTACTCAGTTGTGATCATCCCCTAAGCAAAGTGACCCAGTCTTAAGAATTTGGCTTCATATTCGGCCACAGATCTATACCCCTATTTGAGCTCAATGATCTCTAATCTACGGTTCTCCACATATTGAGTACCCACATATTTATTCTAGAAAGCATTCAGAAAATATTCCCATGCCAGCCTCTCATTTTGAGTACCTCACATGATGGTTTGCCACCAATGGTAAGCCTCATCTATAAGCAGTGATACATTACCCCTTAATTTCTATTTGGCATACACTTCAAGTCATCTAAAATTCTCTCAGTGGACTCTAACCAGTATTTCACTATGGTAGGAGTCATCCTAGTAATGCCCCTAAACAATTTGGCTCAGTTAGACCAGAACCTCTCCGTAATAGTCCCACAATTTTCTGATCCATCTTCAGCCCCAGCAACAAGCTATAGTGCCCTAAGAATGGCCTGCAACATAGCATTTTCAGCATGCTCCTGATGATCCTCATCAATGGTATGAGTATTTTCAACCTAGTCTGTAACACCCCTAGCCCGTATCCCTTGCTGGGATAGGCTACGGAGCATTATCAAAAGTTTACATCTCACAACGAACAATTATTCAACATATTGAAAACGTAACATAAAATATAGTAATATTATTCAAACTCATACTTATTGTCCCTTATACGATCCCTCAAGGCCCTAAAAACACATTAGAAATGAATCGGGATTAAATCGAAAACATATAGAATTTTTGGGAAAAATCACAAAATTTTCATACTGCAAGGGTCACACGACCATGTGACTCACACGGCTAAGCCACACGCTCGTGTCTCAGGCTGTGTGGGCATTCAAAGTAGGGATACATGGCCGTGTCCCTGCCCATGTCTGTGCCCATGTAACTCTCTAACTTCGGTCACACAGCCAAGCCACACACCCATGTGCCAGGCCGTGTACCCCTCGAAATGACCTCACATGCCCGTGTGCCAGGTTGTGTGCTAGGTCGTGTAGTAGCCTGACTTGCAACCTTTTGTAAGCTACAAGGGACACACGACCATGTTGCATGGCCATGTATCATACACGGCTCAGACACACTCCCTTGTTTCTGGCCGTGCGGACGAAAAAAAGGTCATTTCCAAGCCATTTTTCTCACCCAAAGCCTAGTCACTACACAAACCAAATGCACCTAATTTCATGCATTCAAATTGTACCTAAACCATGCATAATCAAGCTAAAATAATGTGGTGTAAGTTTATACAACCAATATGCCCAAAAAGGCACCTCAATCTCAACATTCAAACATGATTATACATATGCTAATTTATCCACAAATCAACTAACCAATGTAACTAGTTTTATACTAACCATTTCCCTAATGTTCACACACCATTATCATACTCACAAACATCAACATGACCATTCAACACCTATCATTACTACCTTAGCAAGCTTGACCATATGACAATTCATCCAAACATGCCAACTAGCCATTTATCAATTCAAAGTTTACTTTCAAAATTCCATACCTCAACAACCATAATCATGCATATCAAAACAACATTCCATAGCATGAATTTGATTTACCAATCCATCATTCATCATTTCAGCATCAAAATGTCAGAATGTTAACAATTAAAACATCACATTAACATGCCAACACAACAAACTATTCATCAACCAAAAGTCCTAAATTTACAAGTCATATATATACTAACCATTTCATCAAACCACAAAACACCTATATATGCCATTATAACCATGACTCAAAATCATCAAAATCTATCGATATAGCCGAATGGATAGTGTGATGGATCTCCGACAAGCTTTCAATCCAAACGAGCTTCTGATTATCTAAAAACATGAGAGAAATAACACAAAGTAAGCACAGAATGCTTAGTAAGTTCGTAAATCACAAACAAAGCTTACCATTTCAATATATAGGCTTAAAGTAAGTATGAAATAATCCAACATAGCTTGGCACAAGCCTAAGCATCAACAACAACTCAAGTAAGTGATAAACACATAACTTAGCCAATTCATCACATAATAATTTCTTGTACTTAGCATATAAGCATTCATACTTTCATGAACATGGCTATGCATACTTTAATCATCAATAACTTATACCTTTTCATGCTTTCATGGCATTACTAATTGAAATATCTATCGTTCTTTCCCTTTATATACCTGTTGAACCACTTAGAATAATATCGGATATGCGAGAATCTCACACAATGTGTGTTAATATATGGTCGGAACCATTTCCTCATTTTCCTCATATAGGTGCTCTATCTTGAGCCACAAATGAGTTTGCTCACACAAGCTATCGGTCAAAACATAGCTACACAGTGCTGCTTACACAAGCTGTCAAGTATCCACAACACATGCCGGAACTCAGCCACCGGTAGTACGTTCAGGACCAGCACCTGAAACATGGTAACCCTAATGACATGTCATTTGTATCCTATATATTCTTAAGGTTAAAACGGGATCCAAAATTCGTCGAAACTTTGTTGGATTTTTCTGTAGAAACATAATATAATAATATAACAAAATAGCATTTATATCAAACATATTAAAATGCTATTTAAACGTACGAACTTACCTCGATCACAAACGGAGAAATACGATCAACTTATCTGACACTTTTTCCTTTCCCCGATCTAAATCCGTACGATGCTTATCTTGATCTAAATAATCAAATTCAGCCCATTCAATAATCATTCTATTCAATTCAATCCAAAAATCATACTTTAGAATAATTACATTTTTGCCCCTATAATTTTGAATTCATTTCAATTCAGTTCCTAAGCTTATAAAACAAAATTCATGCAAATTTCATTCTAACCCAAGCAAGTCAAATTTCAATTAAATCCTTAGTAGCTCACATTTTTCATTAATTTCAAAATTTAACATGAATATTACACATTTTTCAAAAGTTGTTTAACTAACAAAAAAAAAATTCATTTTCTTCCATAAAACATCACAAAAATACATAAAAATTCATGGTAAAACCCTAATCTTTTAAAATTTTTTGCAAATTAGTCCTCGGGATATCTAGATTAAGCTATAATGACTCTAAAAACATAAAAATCATTAAAAACAGGACAAAAATCACTTACATGCACAAGGACGAACTTGCTAAATGCTCAAAACCTAAAAATTTTATTGTTTCCCCATTGAAAATCTGGCAAAAAGATGGAATGAATAAAAAAAATGGTTATGTTTTTACTTAATTTGATTTTACTTATTAAATTACACATATGACCTTTATTAATCACTTAAATGATGTCCATCTTTACCCAGGGTCTAATTACCATTTAAGGCCATTCATATTCAAAATTCATGGCAATTTGACACCTTTTACTTATAGAACTCTAATTTTGCACCTTATGCAATTGAGTCTTTTTTATCAAATTAAGCTTGCAAATGATAAAATTTCCTAACGAAAGTTTTATACGACACAAATAACATGTTGTAGATATTAAAATATTAATAAAATAAATATTTCCATGTCAGGTTTGTGGTCTTGACACCACTATTTTGATTTCGCTGAAAACGGGTTGTTACATAGTTAGCCACTCGCTCAGGTTCAATCAGAGGCTTAGGTGTGCGCATTCGTGACACAAATGAATCTATTTGGGTTCCTAGACCCTACTCTCCACAAGCTCTCATACCACTATTATGAATGCCTTGTGTACTCATCTTATCGAATTCTTAAGTTTTATGAAAGTTTTATCTAACAATTAGAAATGAGCTTTCATTATTAATTTAAAATTTTTTTCAGTTCTAAAAGTTTCATCACTATAGTATCAGTATATATAGTTTTCAGAATCTAGAGTTTCATAATATAGTTTTTAGCATTTAAAGTTTCACAGTATATAAAAATCTACAGTTTCACAATAAAAATTCAGTAAGTATGAAGTACTTATGTCTGCCAGCTTCAGAGTCTCGAATTTTCAAAACAAAATCAAACTTTATTTAAAAATGAGTTTTGACAATGGCTTGGATTTTCAACATACAATCAAGCTGTTGTTCGTGGGTGTAAGGTGAGTCTCTAAATGTAACCCCTTACACCCGGCCTAAATGTTATGGCCAAATCACAAAGATCACATTGGCCATATTGATGGCACAGAAAATCATTTAGTTATTCTCGTAAAATTTTTTGTTGCTAAAAACGTCCTTGTAACTTGTTTGAGGAAACCAAATTTTATTTCAAATTGTTTATCTTTAGAAAACTCAAGTTCTAATATTTTTTCTGAAAATGCCCTACTTCAATTAAAACATCGCAGCGGATAATTTACAAATCTAAAACTCATTTGTCATTTTTAAAAATTAGATTTAATATATATATTGTAAGATATCAATTTTGTGAGCAAATAGTGTTGAGTTTCGAAAACAAAGTATTGAATTTTGAAAGCACCCTTGTTGGGCCTTGTTTGACTTAGTTATGAAAAATCCATCGTAAATTGTCAATTTCACAATGTTTTAAATGATAATTTTAAAACCTAAATCATGCAGAAAAATCTAAAACCAAAACAATCCAAAGTCCAAAAGAAAATCCCAAGGAAAAATCTATAGTAATAAAAACATATCCCCAAAATAAAATATTTTTTTGAAAATGACCGAAAGCACCTCCATAAGTCGAGCCCATCCTAACCTCGATTATTATCTGAAAAGTTAGAATTAAAAAGGGGTGAGCTTTAAAAGCCTAGTGTGGGTTACAAATCATAATAACAGAAATTAACACATAAAATATCAGATTAAACAGATCAGATACATATAGACATTCAGTCACAATTTCTCATTTATCAGAATGCATAATGTCGATGTCAATGCAACACTTTTTAAGAAATCAGTGTAGATTTTTCAAAAAATAGATCCAACCTATCTCCGCTACACACCATAATGAGTTCCCCAGAACTCGTCCATCCAATAACACACCAATATTATGGTCAAGCCACCAAATAGTGTAGTCAAGCTGCCAGAAACAGAATATTGTGGTTGAGCCACCAGATAATGCAGATATACTGCCAGGTACAGAATATTGCGAGCATACTGCCAGTTAATTCATCTCGAGTTTCTAGGCAATGATGACCTACCACCCCGGTTTATTCGGCAATGATGCCTTACTCATATCAATATGTAGTTAAACTACCAGATACTTCCTCCATACACATTATCCCAACCCCATGCATGTGATATGGCATACAGAACATATTTTACAACAGGCATGCTTTACATGCGAATCAAATTTATTTTCGGTTTAACAGAATGGCATACCTAACATGCGAATCAGAATGAGAAATAATGGCATGCTTAACATGCGAGTAAAAATCAAATTAATAGCATGCTTAACATGCGAACCAAACTATCAGAAGATTAACATGCTTAACATGCGATTAAAACATCAATAATTCATTATCACGTTTATTGTAAATACACATTCAAATCGTCATATACCACATAACATGAGCGTCAGGAAATCACACTTCAACATTTTTAACAGAAATCACACAATCGCATATTTCATCACAGATCTAAAATTTCAGAACACTTACTTGAATCCCCCTTTAACGAATTTTACCAATCCATATGAACACTTCAAGTATTCACCCAATATCACTTTTTAAATAATTATTTAAACATTAATTAATTATTTCTCATGATAATATTATCTTGATTAAAAATGACATCAACCATTGTTAGCAAAAAAAACCCCCCACACCTTTGCAAATCCATTTGTTATGATCCTGATACCAAATTCTAACGAAAGATTTTGATTCTCGAGCCTAAAATCCTTCGACTTAATCGTACACTTCTACAATTGGGGTTACAAAATCGATTTTTTTTATTAGCACTTCAATGAAACCCATAAATTGAAATGGCTAGTGTTGTCTTAGTCAAGTATGTATGTATAAAATATACAAGAGTGAATCAAGGATAGAAGATTGACTGTACTTACATAGTAATAGAGGAAAGAGGGCTCAACAATTTCCCACAATATGATGATTAGAGAGGAGGATTCAACACTAGCAGAAAATAATATGATGTAAAACAAAAAGTTAGAAAATAGGATGCCCTTTAATCAAAAAAATAAGAATTGAGGGATTACATAGATAAATTTCAAAAATAGGAGGATAAAAGAAGAAAATTAAAAATTTTTGGGTTGTGGTTGACGGCGACGGTGCGACAACTCAACAGCGGTGACAACAACGGTGGTGGTGAGGTGGAGCTATAGCGACCTTATGTGGTGGTGGAGTAGGGGAGAAATGAGAAGAAAGGGTGATTTAGGTATTGAAAAGGAAGAAAAAGATAGAAAAATAGAGAGGAGTAAGGTGGTGGACAACAGAGAGAGGGGAGGAGAAAAAAATAAATAAAATAAAAAGTGAAATAAACATGTCTAGGTGCATGGCCGGCCGAAGCAAGGTAAGGGAGGAATTTGGTAGGTTGAGGGGACAAAGGCGTGGAAAGGGGATTATGGGAGTAAAAAGGGAGAAAAAGGGGAATGTTGACCTTGGAATCAAGGAAAGAATCTTCCCTAGTATGGCAACATGGGTTGGACAGCAAGAGTGTTCACACTCAGCTAAAGTTGTCAAAATTTTAATTAAAAAGGTGAGCTTGTGTGTAACAACCCGTTTTTAGTTAAATTAGAATAGTGGTTTTGAGAACACAAATTTGATGTGTGAATATCTATTTTATTATTTTAATGTCTACAGGATACTAGCAAGGTCGTATAAAAATTTCATTAAGAAATTTTATCGTTTGCATGTTTAATTTGGTAAAAGGACTAAATCATAAAAGATGCAAAATTAGAGTTCTATAAGTTAAAAGTACCAAATGACTATGAAATTAAATGGTTAAAGGATTTATAAGGTAATTATTTTTAGTATGAGTGGAAAAATATGGACACTAAATAAGTGTTTTTATATGTTAATAATAAGGTTAAATAAGTAATTTAATAAATAAATGTTAGTAAATTAATGAAAACCAAAGCTATCATCTTTTTTTTCATCTTCCACCGAAATTTGACCTTAAGAAAACACCATTGTTAACACTTCAAGCATTCATTCATCTCTCCCTCTTGCATGTAAGTAAAATTCA
>JABEZY010262120.1:0-11748 GCA_013467495.1 Gossypium gossypioides
AATATGGGCAGGCTTAAAATGGGCTTAGGTTAAACTTTTGCAAATATGGACGGGTTTGGCCAAAATTTTAGGCCTATATTTCTGGTCGAGTCGAGCTTGAACAAGTATAAAGTATATTAATATCATGCTTAGGCTCGACCCAAATCTGACCCGGCCCATGAACACTTCTATTTATACTAGTTTCTTTTTAACCCAAATTTCTCATTTGTCGATAACAGAAGAAACAAAACCAATTAACAGGAGGAAATCTAACCCAAACAGATAGGCTTTACCCGTTACACCCGTGCCTAAGATCCTTGTCATCATTGATATTAATAACATTGGATGCATCAGAAACTAGAATACCAGAAATATTAGCCGGGAAATCAATCCATACGAAGTAGTTTACATATAACAAAGAGACCCTGCCGAGTTTGTAAGCAGTCTTATTTTTGTCTTTACGAGTCCAATGGTCGGAAAAATTGCTTAACTTAGACTTAAAGATAGAACAATCATGAGTCTACAAGCCAAATTTATAAGTATTGAATTTTTGGTCAAGTAAAGCGTGGACTAAAGGGGTGCAATCTGACTCCACAATAATGCGATCAAAACGACAACTCTTCAACCATGATAAAGTCTCCCCAATAGCAATAGCTTCTACAATATGTTAAGGGAAGAATACTTGTAACAGAAAATTGAAAGGAATGAAGAACAGTAAGAAGAAAGAACGAGATTTTAGTAGAAAGAAATAAGGAAGAAAACGATGAACATTTCTATAACTGCCTTTGCTAATCCTGATTGGCCAAAATAAAAGAGAATAAAGGTTTGGAGTGACAACCTATCAGTCATAGTTGTTCAATCCACACCGTTTAAATAAAAAGTTACACCCTCAAAACGACTCATTTTAATATTCTCCTTACACGCACCGTTTACTAACATCATTATCCAAATGCAACATTTTGTGTTAAATGACACTAACAATAGATTAACAGAAATTTAACATAAATTTAAACATATAACAGTTGCTCTAATTGTTCCATATGAAATATTTCCCCTCACGAACACGATCCTTGTCGTCAAGGATCAAACGTTGGATACTTCTGTTGCAACTCAACCAAACTCTCTCAGGTGAAATCTTCAGGAAAAGTGTTCGCCCATTCGATTAGTACTTCTGTAACTGCCTGATTCTCTCATTTCACCATTTGTCATTCCAAATCCCTTAATAGTATCTTGTCCAGAGTACCATGGACATCTATAGAAGGTAGCGTTAGAGTGTTGACAGCTGAACCAAAGTGTTTTTTGAGTTGGGAAACGTGGAAGGTCGAATAAATACGGGCACCAGTAGGTAAGGTCAACTTGTATTCTACCTTGCCTCTCTTAGCTTCCACGGGATAAGGGTCAAAATAACGTGGAGACAATTTCTGATTGCCCCTCTTCCTGAGTGAATTCTGCCTATAAGGTTGTAACTTGAGATAAACCAAGTCACCAATCTAAAATTCTTGCTCAGATATGTGCCTGTCAGCCATTTGCTTCATACACTCTTGAGCCCTTTTTAGATGGAATCGCAGCATATCCCTAGCTGCTTGTCTCCGTTGAAGGCCCCGATCCACAGTGGCCACCTGTGAAGAACCAACTAGATAGGGCATGTGATGAGGAGATGGTTGGCCATATAATGCTTCATATGGAGTTTTCTGTATGGCAGTGTGAAAGGTAGTATTGTACCACCATTCAGCTAAGGGCAACCATTGAAGCCACTCACCAGGTTTCTCCCCAGACATGTACCTCAAATATCTTTCTAAACACCTATTCAAAACCACATTCTGCCTATCAGTCTAAGGGTGATAGGCAGTGGAGAGATGGAGTTTGGTTCCCAGCTTTTGAAACAGTGATTGCCAGAAAGAGCTGATGAATATTTTGTCTCTGTCGGAGATGATACACTCAGGGACTCTATGTAGCTTGTAAATATGGTCCAAATACTGTTGAGCTACTGTGAGAGTTGTAAATGGTTGGGACAAGGCCAAAAAATTGCCATACTTGGTGAGTCTATCAACCACCACTAGGATAGTGCTTTTCCCTGTGGATAGAGGCAATCATTCAATGAAATCCATGCTGATAGTTGCCCATGCACGAGTGAGAATGGGTAGAGGTTGTAATAAGCCAAGTGATGTTGATGTGTCATGCTTTTTAACATCATTTGAGAGCCCATTTCAGTACAAGAGACTAGCAATTATGTGCCTAGTGGCATGAACTCCAGAATGCCCTCGAGGGCTCCTCCATGAAATAAGTCAAAGAAGGTCTTCCTTAAACCAAGATTCTACCCAACCATTGCTTTCTCTTTTTTTAAGACTCGACCATCCTAGGAATACTTTGGGTGGCGTTGAGGCTGGTGTGAAGGGTCAAACAGATCTTTTGTAGAGTTGGACCAGTGAAGCACGAATCCAAAATCTGCCCCCAAACCTCAGACCATGAAATGCTGCCCTCACACTGCAATAACTAACCATCCTACGAGTGATCTCATATTGACTAGACATCAGCTATGATATTAAGGTTCCCTTGTTTGTAGGTAATGGAGTACTCATACCCCAACATTTTGGCTACTCACTTCCGCGATAGGGTGTAATGGCTTGCCTATCAACGAGAAATCTGAGGCTCTGGTGGTCTATCTTGATATTAAAATGTCTGCCAACTAAATAAGGTTGCCATTTCTTGACAGCCAGTAGAACTACGAGCATCTTCTTGTTATAGATGGATAAGGCTGAATGTCGAACCCCGAGACCCTTACTAAAGAGGGCAATAGGCCTCCATTTCTGTTGTAGCACTACACCAATTCTTTGACCACATGCATTAGTTCTACAGTGAACTCTTTTTGGAAGTCAGGAAGTACAAGTATAGGTGCTTGGCATACTACTTGCTTGAGCTCCTCAAACATTGGTTACTTGTTGTAGGACTAGTTCCATTGTACTTCTATTTTTAAAAGAGTGGTGAAAGGTTTGGCTAAGACCCCATGCTGCCTAATGAACCTGCGATAATAGCCTGAGAGGCCCAAAAAACCTCTCAAGTCTTTGATCGATCCAAGAGTTGGCCAACTGAGCACTCCATCAACTTTGGTGGGATCCATGTGAATAGATCCAGATGAAATGATGTGCCCCAGGTATTCAACTTGAGTAGTACCAAAGTTTCACTTTCCCTTTTTTACAAAGAGTTGATGTTACCTTAGCAAAGCCAAGACCTCCCTCAAATGAAGCATATGTTGTACCCAATCAATGGAATAAACATATATGTCATCAAAGACTACTAGCACTAACTTCCTTAGAGGATGCTTGAAGACTCCAATTATCAAAGATTGAAAGCTAGAGGGGGTATTGGTCAGGCCAAAGGGCATGACAAGAAACTCACAGTGGCCCTTATGAGTTCTAAAAGTAGTTTTGTGGACATCCCCTTCCCACATTTGGATCTGGTGGTACCCTAAAATCATGTCCAATTTAGAAAAATAATTGGCTTGCCCCAACATCAAAAAGCTCCTCGATCACAAAAGAATACCCTAAAGAGTACAAGGGTTGCCTCAATGGTCAAACTGCATAACCAAAGAAGAGAAATTCCAAACAATTAGACCAAGGGATAGCAACCACTGTACACCAAGAACCAAATCACATCATTTTACAGGTAGAACCATAAAGTCAGTAAGGAATTTCCACCCTTGTGATTCCCAAGCCATAAATTGACATAAGCCTTGGGTTGACAATTGAGCTCCATTGGCAACCATCACCTTCAAATGACAAGAGGAATCCACTAAAAGGTTCAATCATTTAGGAAACCTGAAATCCACAAAATTGTGTGTACTGCCAAAGTCCACCAGAATGATAACTTCTACTTGGTCGATCTTAATAGAAAACCTCATGGTGTTGTGACCCTATGATCCATTCAAGGCATGTAAGGATAGGACTGGAGCAACAACATCATTCTCATTCTCAAAGATATCCAACTTCTCAAGACAATCTTGGAACTCCTCCGAGGTAGGACTCTTAAGCTCAAAATTGTGCTCCAAGCGAGGTTCAATCACTAGCTAGTATAGCTGGGATCTGTTTCACCTATGACCTAGTGTGTATTTGGATGCACACCAAAAGCACAACCCTTCCTTCTCATTTCATCCATCTTAGTTTGGAACAGGGCCTTAATAGGCAGTTTGTGATGTTGAGATGCTGAAGTTCTTTGAATTTGAAAAACTACTACTACTAGTGTTGTAATTATCTTTGCTAGCAACGAACATTGGCTTCAAAAAACCTAGTGACCCCTCTACAGTCCCCAGTTTCTTAAGAATGCTCCACATAATGCCCTCCATCTTTCAAGCCAGTGTAGACCCTTCTACTAGAATAGTAAGCTTAAAAAACCTTAAGTATTGTCTAATCTCAAACTTAAGATTATAAATGAAAATGCTGAGGGCATAGCTCTCTGGTAAATGTACTTAGTTGAGAAAGCTCACAAAGGTATCATGAAATTGATCTACTAGATTAGTTTATTTGAGTGCCACCAACTCGATCATAGGGTCCAAGCAACTGTAAGCACCAAACTGATCTTTGGTGCTCTACTTGAGTTCTACCCTGGAATCTGTGTCAAATACAGGTCAAAGAAAGCATGGAGTTCATATCTGAGCTCACCCCTGAACTCCTCATAAAAATCCTTGAAACAGCCATCGAGCTTGGCATCAAGCTGTGAGAACTCCTTCAACTATGTCAACTCCTACCGCATCAAGCCCATTTCCTTTTGCTGATGTATGGTGACTATATCATTGGCCATGAGAATCACTGCAACTCTAATACCTTTGTTAAGGGAAGAATACTTGTAACAAAAAATTGAAAGGAAGGAAGAACAATAAGAAGAGAGAATGAGATTTCAGAAGAAAGAAATGAGGAAGAAAACGACGAACATTTTCATAACTGCCTTTGCCAATCCTGATTGGCCAAAGTAAAAGAGAATACTAGTTTGGAGTGACAACTTGTCAGTCACAGCTGTTCAATCCGCATCGTTTAACTAAACGGTTACATCCTAAAAATGACCCGTTTTAATATTCCCCTTACACCACCGTTTACTAACATCATTATCCAAATGCAATGTTTTGTGTTAAATGACACTAACAAAAGATTAACAGAAATTTAAACATAGAATCATTCCTCTAATTGTTCCATATCACAATATTAGCAAAAAATAGCATCAGAAGTACTAAAGATAGTCGAAATTGCAGTGCCATCTGAATCACGCTCCACCGTTGCCCAACCAGTCTTAATGTCCTCCCTAAAATTTGTTGCATCAATGTTACATTTCAACCATTCCCCCAATTGCGTTTTTGAAGCATTCCTCACTAGTGAATATGTAACAAAAGAACGATGGAGTCGATCGAAAAAAATTTGCGCCATCTTCCAATCCTGCATAAAAGAAGCAGCAAAGTGCACAATGTGAGCTACCTGCAAGTCTTTCTGTTGCCAGATGAACAAGTTTCTATGAAAACATAAGCCGTATAATAAAGAAAGAACTTTCTCAATGGTGACAGTATTCATGTTAGCTAACAGATCGGTAACAGATGTTTAATGGAATTATAAAAAGGTTAAAGGCCTACTAAAAGCCACGAATTATGAGCATGCAAACAGCCTAAAAGAACATGATTGAGATTCTCATTATCCTCCACATCTACAACAAGCCAATTGTACTGTCACACCTGTTTCGATAAGACACAAATTATAAGGAATAAAATCACGCAACAACCTCTAAGTAAAATCTTTTAATTTGGTCGGTTATTTCATGTTCCATAACAATGACTAAGGTCCCTCCACAACATAAGAACTAATGGCAATGAAAAGAGTCAAAGCGACTCTATATTGAGACTTTATCGAGTATTAGCCATTTGAAGTGAAGGGTCAAACCAAGGTATCACTTGGGTTATACATATTGATTGGAATGCGAACAATACGAAAGACATCAAATGGAGTCAAGATACCCTCTATAATACCTCGATCCCAACACATCCCATCCACTTGAAGGAAGTTAGCAACCTCCTACAATTTGGGTATGTCCGAATTAATGAGAAAATTTATTATCATAAGGTATCCAAGGATCCTTAAAAATATGAATCGACCTACCATCACCAATATGCCAACATATGTTTTTGAGCAGAACATACTTCGAAACTATAACACTCTTCCAAATAAAAGAAAGTTGTGACCTTCATAAGCTTCAAGTAACCCACATGTCGAAAAGTATTTAGTTTTGAGAATAAGTGCAGGAAGAGAGTCAGGATGCAAAAGCAAACGCCAATATTGTTTAGCAAGCATTTTTTGAAATAGATTTCGAAACCTTATACCTCCCCATTGTTGGACCTAGTGCCTTAAGTGTAGTATATTCGTTTGTATAGTTGTAATTTTTTCAAATAAATTATTTTAATAAAATTATTCATTGATTACATAAATACCCATTGTATATTTTCCTCACAAGGTTTTGCATGTAAAGTAAAATAGAAATAAATATTAACTCACTGGTTGTCTACTATTTAACTAATACTAATCGGTATTATGTGTTCGGATCATAATATGAAAGACAACTTATATTAGTAGACTAACCTAAACATTTCCTTAGTCTAATCAGAAATGAGCAAACCAATTAAAAGACTAATATGTCGTCTATCAAGTCCAATTGGGGAGATGTTTTGTCTTAGGCATCGAAGCAGATGACTCGTAAAAGATACAGACATAGATGTACTAACTGGACAAACTGTACATCAGATAAGATCCAAGAAGAAAAGATCTTAAGCCCATTTGTGGATTTATCCACTTGTGACGTTCATAGTGTGGCATACCTTAATCCTGGTTGGATGATGGACTATGTATGCGAGAATCGTATATTTTGATATAAGTAAATGCCTGAGTTCAAATAGATAAGGAACCAAAAGTTGATGCGTTGGGTATATGACGTGAACCTCGCTACGCATTGAAAAAATGAGTCACAATTTTAAGTTCTCGGTCGTTCTTAATAGGTACTCTTTAGAAGTATGATAGAAATTCGAATAAAAATAAAACAAATGGATAATTTGAGATATAACTTGCGAACTTACACAAACTAGAAACGAACCAACGTTATATAACAAAGTGACCTGGTTTCTATAAGGTTGTTTAAAACTTGAAAAGTTTGGAAAGAAAGAAACACCTTGACTCGCTATTTATATGAAGATAGGAACCAAAGATATAAGGTTGATCGCCACACTCTAAAAAGATGAGAAGGGAAGTGATAAGATCGGATTTGGGTGAACACCACAAGAACGAATTCTTGATAAGTTCGAAATAGTTCTTAAAGAACAAAGAGTTAACACTCAGAAGTATATTTATCAAAATAGTCTAACCTTCAACAACTCAAATGACCGAATATTTATAGGACAAGGTATGCTAATAACCACATTCGGCCTTAATGTGAAATACATTAATTAAATGCAACTTTAAACATAAGTACATGACCTTAGTTGTCCATGCATCTTAGCATTGAATATGGTGGCTGGCATTAATTACGTTGGGGAAGAATTAATGCATGCTTAATGGCTACGCATTCTTCAAAGGTCTCATACTTCCTTCCTTGGTGGATAGTGGCCTTTATGGTGCATGGAAAAGTTCAAAAGTCAGCTTCTAGAATGCTTCTCAAGGGTCTCATTTAGCTCTTCTATGGATGGTGACAATAATAAAGCAATAGTTGGCTGAATGGTCACTTTTCATGTTGAAATAAGCAGTCACTTTGTGTGTGAACACATTTGATTCTTTTGGCAACATGAATAGTCCTTTAACTTCTTCTAGAAAGGTGGTCGACCATTAGACATCCCTAGGACACATTAAACAGACAATTAGAACACAATAAACATGTAGTAAAATTAGACATACTAATGAAACCATAATTGAAACATGTAACACCCTCCACTCGACCCGATTGACCAGATCCGAGTATTGGGTGTTATGCCTAAAGACAGACATACTTAGACTCTTCTATTCAGCTATGTACTAGAAGAACAATGACTTAATAAAAGTTTCTACATTTGTTTACTGAATTACCTCATGTATATTATCATGATTAACTCTTAGTACAATGCATGTTTGCCTTTAAATTCTGAAATAAACTATGAACACCATCAATATTGTTTCAATTTACTACGTACATATACAAATTTCTATAACTTATGCGTAGACATTAACTACGCCAAGTAACCCTTTATATGAACGTAAATGTTATCATATCTTCGTGACTTGTTCATATAATCTTCTTTAAGATTTTCTTTGGCATGGACCGTACCCTCACCACGATCTTTCCCTTCCTTAAATGTATATCAGCACAGACCACCACTTTTTAGCGTAGCCTTGGCATCGTCTCTCAGCGCACTCTTTACTACCAACTCCTGCATTTAGAACCAACCACAATAAGTTCACAAGAACTTAGTGAGATAAACTATAATTACCTAATCTATTTCATTGTAATAAGTCTAATGCTTGACACTTTCTTTTTCTTCTTAGCGGATACTTATCAGATTCATTCCCTAAATTTCTAGGTTGCGCTTATCGTATTCTTCTTTATCGTTTTCTGCTTAGAAACCATACCTTATTCAGAATTCGCTTGTCTTACCATGGTCATACCATCGTAGCATATTAAACACTTTGCATATTCTTTGGCCTATTTCCTTCCTCGGCGGGAACAATGCTCTATCGTTCCTTATAGTATAGTTCATACGTAATCGACTAAGACTTCCTTAAAAACATACTATATGCATTATTCATTACATTTTCATCCTCTTATCCATATTGGGCCCTTACTCTTCTCGTATCTACCACATATCTCATTTTGGCCCCTTTCACCTTACTAAAAATTTTCCTTTTTTTATATAGAGCTCGTCTCGTCCTTAACATTTGGCATCTTTCTGACATTGTTCATTAGATTTCGTACCTTTACTTTTTCCTTTACAGAGCCGTTTGACCAGACTTTGCCGTGTTGGTGTTTCGTTAATAGAGTTCGCCACTTTGGTGTTGCTATTGAATCTTCGATCCGAGGTCACTTTACAAACTGTGCCACTAAGGCGTATTCCTGACTTCCATTGTCTTCTCTTGTCTTTAGGAGCTTCAGAAACTCATTTGATCAATAGATAGCCATGAAGGCGTCCACTTGAATAGCCACAAGGGCGTCCACACAACTTTCAGTTGCCATAAAGGCACCTACTCACATTTGATAGTTGCAAATGCGTCCAGATACATACATAAGATAGCCATAGAGGCCTCCATACAAATAGATAGCCACAAAGACATCCACATAACATCAGATAGCCACAAGGCTCTCACACAACATTAGATATCCATAAAGGTGTCTACATATAACAGACTTCGCCTCAAGGGCGCATTTAATAGATACAACCACAAAGGCTTCCACATTTAATAGATTCCCCCATAATGGATCACATATAACATAGAATAGCCATATAGGCTTCCACTTATCAGAGAACAACCATAAAGGCTTCCATATTTCAGTAAATAGGGTTTTCGATGATAGGACTTACCTAAACTCAATGTCTTGAGGTTTGCCTCACATCGTCTGGTACTCGCCAAACCATCATTTATCTTTTTCCCCATATGATGCCATAGTCCCAGACTAAGTCTTACACTATGTGGTATTCACTTGCCTTATGATGCCATAACAAATGGTTAGGCCTTACACAATATGGTCTTCACTTTTCATGGCCAGAATTTGTGTTTATTGTCCCAACAGACTCAAATGCAAGCAGACTCGATATGCATACTTATGCTTAGTAGACTCACTCTTTCAAACATGAAAAGACTCCCTATGCTATTAGATGTGTTTATGCATGTGCATACTTTGTTCATAATAGAAATGTATCATCAAGCTCATTATTTCTTGATATAGAAGCACATCATCTTCAAGCATCACACTTGCATATCTTATGTTTTCATTTCACAGATTAGCCTTTCAAAACATACAAGATTGTAATGCAAACATACAAGCAAGTAAAGTCTCCTATTAGCCTCAAGGGCAACTTAAACTTCAAATATGGGCTTCCATCGATCAGATCAGTAGCCCTTAAACGTTAAACCATAAAAAATCAAGATCTATCCACTTAACTCATTTCTTTTTAACTTTCAACATCATAATCACATAGCAGAACCTTGTCACAATTGCTTCAATAAGCTCAACATAACTACTCTTAGGCAGCATCTCATGCAAGGCTACAAATCTTACCTTTCCAAGGGTATTTCAAAGTTGATCCTCTCATTCTAGACGCATAATTGGGTGGAGAGATATGGAGATGCTGATGAATCTGATGCAAAGTTGCGTTAATGTCATCGAATCGATCAAAGCAACGCTGCTCGAAATGATCAAACTGCACGGTAAGGTTCCTAAGTGTAATAGTAGGAGCAGCGGTAAGGTGACTCGGTAGTGGAAAATAATGTGGGTCTGTATGGTGAGGAGGATTATCGTTAGGAAAGTCCTCATGCTCATCATGAGGGTCGGAATGAGATAATATGCATCGACGTGGACCAACTCCATGCTATCGCTCGATCATCCACATGCGACTCATAATCGATAATACCTGCGGGGTCATCTGTCAAACTACTGTAAAGGAGGATGCCTGCTTTGGAGTAGGAATGAGGCCAAAATGCTTCACTAAGCGAGTCACATAGGGTCCCAAATAGATAGGACCCCGCCTACTGCTGTCAGACTGGTGGTGAAAAGATATGGCAATGAAGTATGCAAGATCGAGGGGTCGTAGTATCGTCATGCTCTAAAAAAATTAAGCATCATATGTACCCACAACATCGGTGCTCTCCCTCTAACCAGAAAAAGTGTGAGCCAAAAAGGCATGGATGTAGCGCAATGCCGGAGGTAGAGAAGTCACCTTTGACTAAATTAGGTTATATGATGTCACAGTCGCAGCAATGTAAGTCCAACAGGGAGAAGAGGACTAATGGATGTGTTGGTATAATGTGAGGAACCCCTCGGAGCTCTTGAACTCCTTAAAATAGAGTCCAAGGGCGGCTCCGTAGCCAAGGACGCTCATATAACACATCGTACCACTGAGTCAAAAAGAAATAGTGCGCGGCATCACAAGCTGCAGAAAAAATGTCGAACAAAACTCCAATGTAAGCTCCAAGTAGGTGGGCTCGATGATGGAGAAAAATCGATCCCAAGGAGCTGTCCCGTCAGTGCGTGCACTATATTGACTAAGTGTATCTCCTATAAGGCCTCTCAATTGATACAATGGCCTAATCCAAAGGGTCTTTGCCGTAAGTGCTGATATAGGTCCTCTTGAGGACCCCAAAGGAACTGGAGACATGGGTGTCCCGCAATTGAGGTGGGGCCTGAAGATAAGGTTGCGCCCGAAGTCTTCCTCTTTTTTGAAGCCGGAACAAGAACCTTAGATTTGCCTCTCGTGTTCCTCATAATTTACCTACAATAAAAGATCAAGATCCAATATTAGATAATCAGAAAGAAATCAACATAACTAATCGAGCAGATAAACCAATCGACATGCAATAAAAGAGAAATCAGCATACAATATAGCTCAAAATAAAACTGAATCACGTAACTAATATGCCGAAGTCTACTCCTAATATCAACTAAAGCTAACAGTATGTATTCATTAAAATTTAACTAAACTAAGTGACAAAGAAAATACAAAATAGTAACAACGATGATAAGCATAACAGACATATAACTAATAATAATAAAAAGCTAAATCTAATA
>JABEZY010262136.1:460-10551 GCA_013467495.1 Gossypium gossypioides
TATGATTAAAACTTATAATGAGATTTATTAATTGAATTTGATACCTTTTTACATCTTAATTTCTAAATCTTTTTTATCCATTTTAGTTATAAATTTATTAGTTTTTTTTTTCTAATTGGTCCATAAATTTGGATTTCGTTAAGATATGACGACGTGATACTTCGAGATTGTGCCAAATCGCTTTATATAAATTTTTAGATAATGATGTGACATAATCGTAAAGTATGACATCATAACAATATAATGAAATCCAAATTCGGAGATCAATTTAAGACAAATTATCAGAATCTGAGACTAATGTGGACCAACAAAAAAAATTTTAGGGACCAAATTAAAACAAAAGTTACCAACTTTATTCCTTATATTATTTATTAATTATTCTTAACCACTTTTGGGGAAACCTAAGGTTAACTTACCAAAGAAAAGAAAAAGAAAAGGATAATAATAGAAAATTAATTAATGAACAATGGCTGCTAAGTGCTAACGAAAACGAAGTATATGTCACCTATAAAAGTAGACCATGTGTGAGAACCATTAAAAAAAAAGCATGTATAAAAGGCAATATATACTTTTCTTTATAGCTTCAGCCTTGTATGTATAAAAAGTATGGGTTAATTGCACTAAACACCCTTGAACTATGACTCATTATAAATTGGTCCTTAAACTTTAAATTATTCTAATTACATATTTAAATTATGTCAATTATGTCAATTTAGTCTTTCTGTCTCTAAAATCGTAAATTTAACTATTAAATGACACGACCGGATTTTATGTGACACAAATTAAAAAAATTAATATTGTAAAAATGGATGTTTTAACAATATTAGTTTTGAAGTTTTTGAAACTTTTACAGAAGCTTTATCATTCAATTTTTTTTTTCGAATTTACTTTATTTTTAGTTTTTATTTTATTTTAAAATTTATGCTACAAAATTCTATATTTCTTTAAAATTTTATTTTAAACTTAGTTACATAAGATGTGATGTGCTATTTAACGATTTTAGTAACAAAAAGACCTAATTGATATAACAGTAAATGTTTGGGATATAATAAATTTTTTTTTTAAAAATTTAGAGACCAATTGAAAAAGAGAGTAATAATTTATGTTTGGTGTAATTATCTGTAAAAGAATAAACATTGGTACTGTTTCTTCGTTAGAAAGAATTCCACAAGTAGACCAATAAACGTTGACCCACACTGTGCTGACATCAGGTCCTTTAATTATCCACTAATTAAGAGAGAAATCCTCGGGTTATGGTTTGATTCTAAATTAGTTCATAAAATTTTAAAACATTCTGATTTAGTCCTCAAAGGATTAATGTTGTTTTAGTCTTTTCTTTGACCTAGCTATTAGCTTGGGTATTAAAAATTACTAGAGAATATTTGAAAAACATGGATTAAATTTAAAAAAGGTGTTTGCTTTTTCTATGGTTGGCTTGGATATGATGCGTTGAAAAATAGATGAAGATGAATATGAGTCCATAGAGTATGTACACATGTGATAAAAAAAAATAATCTACGGGTTTTATCAATACGACATTAATACTTTGAGGGCTCACTGAAAAACAATTTAGAAATTTCATTAAAGGTCAGGGACCTTTGATGAAATTAACCCAATAAAGAAACTATGAAAACCTTAAAAAGCCAAAAAGGACATTGCCACTAGTTGTCACAAGGAAGTATTTAAAAGCCTTGACTTTGTCCATCCAAAACCAAGTCAAGAAAAAACCCATACAAACTCCTGTTTTCACCCTTTCCTTAACACCTTTGTCTTTAAAAGATCTTGGTTTCTCTCTTTCAATTCATTTATCAACCAATTTGAAATAGAAAAAGAAAGCTTAAATCTTTTGCTTTGGGTTTTTTTTTTCTGGGTGGGTACTGTTATGTTCAACAAAACAATGGTGAAGTGTTGTGGGAAGCCAGAAACAAATGATAAAGGCATGGTGGAAGAGAAGAAGAACAAGAATAAGATCAAAGGAGCATTGGTTTTGATGAAAAAAAATGTGTTGGACGTTAGTGATTTAAAATCTTCTTTACTTGATCGAGTTCATGAGTTGCTTGGCAAAGGTGTTTCTTTGCAGCTTATCAGTGCTGCTCATACAGACCCTGGTTAGTTTTTGCAAGACTTAACCTTCTTTTTTTTTTTCTTCTTCCATTTTTTGTTAGCTCATTCTGGTAGAAAAATTGGGTATAATTTAACTTTAATCATATATGTTTGGTTTTGTGGTTTTAATCTTAAACTGTTTGTTGCTTGTTTGATGAAATAGCTGAGAAAAGCTGGAATAGACATTTGGTTTTAAAGTCTTTTAAGCAATGCTCACCATGTCACAGTTGCGTTACTTATTTAAATCTTGCAAGCAAGGGAAGAAGAATTATAGTACTTGTTGATGTCCTGTAGTACCCCTTGGCTCTGCCAGCTCGCTGGGGTCGAGTCAGACCATGCACACACTCTTCAGTTGCCATGTGTAGGCACTCTGAGGTGGTCCTATTCTGTGAGCTCGTTAGGGCTCTCGGCAGATTCAATACTAGCCTTGTTGAGGGTCCGACCCTCAACAAGTAGTATTAGATTTTATGTTGAGGGTCCGACAATACTGAAATCATGAGACACTTTGTGTTTCAGCCAATGGGTTGAGAGGGAAGCTAGGCAAGCCTGTATATTTGGAGAAATGGGTCACAACAAAGACACCATTAACAGCAGGGGAGACCAAGCTTGATGTTGAATTCGAATGGGATGAATCCATGGGTGTCCCTGGAGCTTTCATGATAAAAAACAATCACCATAGTCAATTCTATCTCGGGACACTCACTCTTGAAGATGTTCCAGGCCATGGCCGCCTACAGTTTGTTTGCAATTCATGGGTGTATCCAGCTCATCGCTACAATCACCATCGCGTTTTCTTCTCCAACAAGGTAACTTCGTTTTCATATCGTAACATCATTTGTTGTCCAGTTGTTGAATAATTTTTTGATGTATTTGATGTTAGACCTACCTTCCATGTCAAACACCGGAACCGTTACGCAAGTATAGGGAAGAAGAACTGGTGAATCTTAGAGGAAATGGAAAAGGAAAAGGAAAGCTCAATGAATGGGATAGAGTATATGATTATGATTATTACAATGACTTGGGAATGCCCGAAAGGGGTGTCAATTTTGCTCGTCCGGTTCTCGGTGGATCACCAGCGCTTCCTTATCCTAGAAGAGGGAAAACTGGTCGGAAACCACACAAGAAAGGTCAGTCTATGTTTAGCATAAAGCAACATTTATGGAAGCAAATCTAATGTAATTTTTTGTTTTACCATTGTAACAGATCCTAATACAGAGAGCAGGCTATCTCTTCTAAACTTAAACATTTATGTTCCACGAGATGAACGGTTTAACATGGTGAAGTTTTCGGATTTTCTTGCCTATGCATTCAAATCATTGTTTCAAGTATTGGTCCCAGAGATTGCAGCATTAGGGGACAAAACTATAAATGAGTTCGATTCTTTTCAAGATATACTTGACCTATATGAGGGTGGTATAAAGCTACCAAATAATGACACTCTTAAGAAGATAAAGGATTGCCTGCCGTGGGAGATGATCAAGGAACTTGTTCGTAACGACGGCGAGAGATTGATGAAATTTCCAATGCCTGCTGTCATCAATGGTATATACAAAAATTTCCCCATCTAACCCTTAATTCCAAAGAAGTTGGCTTTGCTTATTATGCGTATGGCTGCAGATAATAGGTCTGCTTGGAGGACGGATGAAGAGTTTGCAAGAGAAACTCTAGCCGGCGTTAACCCGGTTGTCATCAGCAGCCTCGAGGTAAATTTAACGTGTTAATGTTCTTTTATTTCTTTCTTGTGTAAATAAGTAACTGTTAACTTTTATGTAGGAATTTCCCCCTGCCAGCAAGCTTGATCCTAGTGTATACGGGAACCAGAACAGTACCATTACAAAGGAACACATCGAGATGAACATGAATGGACTCACAGTCGAAGAAGTACTGTCTGTTCATACTTCATTTGGTTTTTGCTACTGTCACCAAATTGCAACAAGTACTAATTGTTTGCTTTGATCATATTTAAATTTAGGCTCTGAAAGGCAACAAACTGTTCATATTGGACCATCACGACGCGTTGATGCCATACATACGACGGATAAACTCGACTAGCACGAAGACATACGCGACAAGAACTCTATTCTTACTGCAAGATGACGGCACGCTAAAGCCGTTGGCAATCGAGTTGAGCTTGCCACATTCACAAGGGGATAGCCATGGTGCTGTCAGCAAAGTTTTCACCCCAGCAGTGGACGGAATCGAAGGTTCGATCTGGCAGTTGGCTAAAGCGTATGCTGCCGTGAATGATTCTGGCTACCATCAGCTCATTTCTCATTGGTAATGAATGGTGATGAAATGCCAAAGCTCAATGTGGAAAGTTGAAAACACATGCTGGCTACCATCAACTATGGAAAGTTGTCTATGATTTTTTACAATGGTTCTTTTCCTTTTTGTTTGCAGGTTGAAAACACATGCTGTGATTGAGCCATTCATAATTGCGAGTAATAGACAGTTGAGTGTGGTTCACCCCATATATAAGCTCTTGCATCCCCATTTCCGGGACACAATGAACATAAACGCGTTGGCCCGTCAGATCCTCATCAATGCTGGTGGGGTGCTCGAGTTGACAGTCTTTCCAGGGAAATATGCCATGGAAATGTCTGCTTTTGTTTACAAGAACTGGGTCTTCACTGACCAAGCTCTCCCTGTTGATCTCATTAAGAGGTAAGCTGCAGCTTTTTGTTTTAGTCCCTCTTTTATGATATTATTAGTAAGTCCAAATTGATAATAATCTTAACTGCTACCTTAAAATAATGACGTGGATTTTTTTGTCGATGATCTTTCAGAGGAATGGCGGTTCAGGACTCAAGCTGCCCCTTTGGCCTAAAACTTTTGATAGAGGACTATCCTTATGCTGTTGATGGGTTAGAAATATGGTCAGCCATTGAAACTTGGGTCACTGAGTACTGCTCATTTTACTACCCTTCTGATGAAGTACTGAAAGAGGACACCGAGATCCAATCATGGTGGACCGAGATTCGAAACGAGGGTCATGGTGATTTGAAACACAAACCATGGTGGCCCGAGATGAAGACACGAGCCAAGCTCATTCAAGCATGCACAATCATCATATGGATAGCTTCTGCATTGCACGCGGCTGTCAACTTTGGGCAATACCCTTATGCAGGCTACCTCCCCAACAGGCCGACGGTTAGCCGTCGCTTCATGCCCGAACCAGGCACTGACGAGTACGCTGAACTCGAGAAGGACCCCGACTTGGCCTTCCTCAAAACAATCACGCCACAGTTCCAAACGCTCCTTGGTGTGTCCCTTATCGAGATCTTATCACGGCACACAACCGATGAAATATACCTCGGGCAGCGTGATACACCCGAATGGACTTCTGACAATGAACCCTTAGCTGCTTTCGTAAGATTCGGAAAGAAGCTAGTAGAAATCGAAAAGAGAGTCACGGAAAGGAACAACGATGGTAGATTGAAGAACAGAATCGGACCGGTGAAGGTGCCATACACATTGCTTTTCCCCAACACCTCAGATTACTCAAAAGAAGGTGGACTCACAGGCAAGGGAATCCCAAACAGTATCTCAATCTAAATCTCAAGTTAATACATGTTCCTTAAGGATCAAGGAACTGCATAGGCATTTGCATTTTTATGTTTAGTTTCTTGACATTCAAGTAATGTCAAGAGTTGTGCATATGCTTAGCTATGTTGTGAAAAAACAAATTTGTTGTTTGACTGTTTACATTGGCATGCTATAGCATTATTACAATGGCATTAGGCAAGATATCCAGCTTGTAGATGAAATGAGAATCACCAACAATATAATTATAATCCCACATTGCTAGCTGATACATATTTATAGTATCTTCCTTTGGTTAAATATAGACCAAATTTTTTGTTCAAGTTTAGAATTTAAATTAAACTTTCCATCAGCTTAACCGCTAGTTTAAAGTTAAACATAAGTTTAGATTTGACGTAAAGCATTTTCGAAGTACATGAATTAAAATATGATTAACATTTAGGAGGTTATTTTTGCACTGGTTAGATCCAAGCTGTTCGTGTGACAGTAATGAAGGGTGAAGACAAAAAAAAAAAAAGGGCCAAATTTAAATTATAAATTCTTAAAGGTCAAAAGGTAAATTTATCAGTCTGCTAATTTATAATTTCCAAGGGACTTAAATTCGCACTCAACAATTAACCAAATGTGTTTAACATTCAAGCCAATCGTGAGGTTTGATAAAGTCCTGGTTGATACAATATTGATCCTTTAAAGTTTCGATTATAAAGTTTTAAAGTTTGGGATTGATTTAGGGACTTAGGGTGGAATTAGCCCTATATATATAAAAAAAAGCAAAGAAAAGGGTAAGATATGGGTAAGCCTAAGTATCAAAATCATATATTATAATTGGTCCAACACATCTCACCTTATCCATTGCCACCATTTCCACCACTTATTCTCTATGGCCAATTCTTTGATCCCATCATCTTCACAAAACCAAGCTTCATCAGCACAAACAAGCAAATTCACTAGCCACCCATCTCTCTATTCTCAATGGCAATGGCAACCCAAGCCTCCCTCTTCACTCCATCAACCCTCCGCACCCCAAAATCCGGCGACCGCATCGCCGCCGTGTTACGGAAACAACCACCGTTCCTAACCCTCCCTAGCTTCAAGTCCCCAAAAAGCATCATCGCCCCACGCACCATCAAAGCCGAAGCAACCGAAGAGAAAGCCGAGACAACCGCCACAAAGGAAGCACCAGTCGGTTTCACCCCACCAGAGCTGGACCCGAACACCCCATCACCGATCTTCGGCGGCAGCACTGGCGGGCTTTTACGCAAAGCACAAGTGGAAGAGTTTTACGTCATCACATGGGAGTCACCCAAGGAACAAATCTTCGAGATGCCAACAGGTGGTGCAGCCATCATGAGACAAGGTCCGAACCTGCTGAAATTGGCTCGTAAAGAGCAGTGCTTGGCTCTTGGGACTAGGCTTAGGTCTAAGTACAAGATCAAGTACCAGTTTTATAGGGTGTTCCCTAATGGTGAGGTTCAATATTTGCACCCTAAAGATGGGGTGTACCCTGAGAAGGTGAACCCTGGTCGACAAGGTGTGGGACAGAACTTTAGGAGCATTGGGAAGAATGTTAGCCCTATTGAGGTTAAGTTCACCGGCAAACAAGTCTATGATCTGTAATAAATTTATGTTCATGTTTTGAGATGTTTTATTTTAATGGTGATTGTTGCAATTTAAATACACTTTTTCAAATAGTTGCATGATTTTGCATGTTTCTTGCTTGATGCAGAATATATACTTCTATGCTTAGATTTTACGAGACTTTTAACAGCATATAATCATTATAAGCATTATTGATAAAATTATATTTTGACAAATCAAAAATTTATAATCTAAAATTTTAACACATTAAATTTCATTTCCTTGCTAATCTGTAATTACAGAAAATCATGATCTTTATAAGAGGCAAAAAGAAAATAGCAAACAAAATCATTGTTACTGGTCTTTATGAGTGTTGTTGAAGCTGATTCAGTTAAGTCCCGAGCTTGATACAGAGCAATTAGGCCACCTGACATTGCTAGGACCTTTCACTTTAAGCACCGGATTGTACTCGAAAAAGTTGGCCGGCCGGAGCTCGAATCCCGTGCTTATCGTCGGCATCAACGGGAAATCTTCTTGGTAAGGTACATGATGAAAACCTAATGTGTACCATAATACAATGTCCTTGTTCTCTATTCTTCTATTCCTGCAAATTAAACCAATAATCACCATTATAACAAAGATAACAAAATATAGCAACTTTGATGGTCTAATTATAGTTTTAGCCCCTCTACTGTGCAAAATTTTGGGGTTGAATTCTTTTATGTTGACATAATTTGGTCATCTACTTTTATATTATAATTTGTAGGTTCAATTTGATCATACAGTCAGCTCAACATAGTTTAGATTCTTAAAAATCTAGACAATCATGTTCAGCTAGTAATAAATTTACAAGCCAACTAAATACTGAAAGTTATCATAAAAAGAAATCATGTCTTCACTTTAACGACAATAGCTAATCGTGCTATCAATTTGGACATGCTAAGAACATTATAAAAGAACCAAATTATAAAAAATTAAGGTAAAAGTACCATAGAGGCTTTTTTACTAGTAATCGAATTGCATTTTGACCCTTTTACTAAAAAAGTGAGCAAATTAGTCACTATACATTAAATTAAAACACAAAATAATCCCGTTAAAAATTTCATCTATTTCTACAGTTAAAACTAGTCTTTCTGTGTCAACATGAGGTATACGTAGCACAACATGTGTCACTGTTTGTTATTCTGTTAGCTACACCTGTTTTTAACAGCACAAATAAATGAAATTTTTAACCAAAAGAACCAATTTACTTATTGATTAATGTACATGGACTAATTTGCCCATTTTATTAGTAGAGGGGATAAAATGCAATCCAATCCCTACCACCATACTTTTACCACAAATTAAAGCAAATGGATTAAATCTCGAATTTTAACATAGTACAAGGATGAAAACCCTAATTAAACCCATCTTTAATAAGACTACATACCTGCTGGTCCATGTAGCCAAAGTGTCATCACCCCTGCTTTGATCAGTATATATCCCCCCTGCCCATTTCTCAGACTTGTTATAGGGTGTAACCCACACATTATACTCAGTGAACGCCGCTCGAATCTGCGGATAATCATCGTCGGTCATAAGTGGACTGGCGACCGATCCCGGGATCAAACGGTAGCCGACGAAGTTACCCATTTTAGTTCTCTTGTTAGGGTTGACAACCAAGAGCTCGGCCGAATCTGACCCGAGTTTAATTTTAGCATCGGACTCGGTTTTAGCCGTTTCACTCACAACCTTCCAATAACTTTTCCTAGGTGAGGTTTGGTCAGTGACTTTAACAGTTTGCAATTTGGATTTGACAAAGGAATTGGACTCACCATCCACATCAAGGTCAAGGTGGTAAGTGATGAAATGGTCATGGTAGGCACCCAATGTGTTTTCAGCCAATAATGTGCCATAAACTTCTTCTTCAATTTGGTCCTTGTGGGTGTATTTTGAGCCCCTTACTTCAAGTAAACCAGTTAGTCCAACCTGTTTGTTAAAACCAATGGTTCATTTATAGAGGAAATTAATGGAAATGATATATAGGTTGAAGAGGCATAGGTTTAAAAAAAAAAAAGGGAGTAATTAAATGGGTTCATTTACAGTGACTTTAATGGAACCAATCTGCTTGAATTCCCAGTCATTAATGTAGTCATAATTTCCAACAGTTGAAACCATCCTGACCACTAGGCTCATATCTGGTCTAACCTCTGTAATCTGCAACAAAGCCATTAAAATCCCATTAATAGACACCTTCCTTTGTGTTCTTCAACTAAAATTACATTTATTTATTAACATGGTCAAATTATGATATTGGTCCCTCTACTATGCTAAAGTTAGAGATTTGGTCCACATATTTTAATTTGGCATAATAGAGGGACCAAAACCTGACCTTTTAGCATTAGTGAAAATTTGAAATGCCAAAACTACAATTACAAGTATAATACAAGTACAAATATATGCCAGTTGCAATGTAGAATCCAATCAATACAACACACAATAGATGAAGAAGCGGAAAAATCCAGACTAATTCGAAAAAAAAAATTAGGACATAACCCACATATGGCATATGCACATGGTGGGAGTGAGACTAGACAGACCTATTCATAAGTCGGGTTGTTCGTCCAAAATTTGGGAGGGTTTAAGCAAAAATATTTGGCCCCAAAAAATAGGTTTTGACAAAAAATTAGACCCATTTAAAATATGGGCTGAACTCGAGTTTGAACATTCAAGGCTCGAGTTTGGCCCGATTTTAAGTTTATAATACTTTATATTATATAATTTATAACACATAAAAAATAAATCTATACTAAATATGTAATATTACTCTAATGTAAACATTAAAATGATTTTAAGATAATTATATAAAATTTTAATAAATGAAAAAA
>JABEZY010262225.1:0-14614 GCA_013467495.1 Gossypium gossypioides
TAAAAAGTAAAAATTCCAATGCACAATTTCAAAAAGATGGGTTTTAATCAATATGACATAATTGTGTTATATCAATTACATTCCTTAACTCAGAATTACTAAGCTCATTCTCATATTTTTACTAATAATTTCACGACATCTTGGTATTTTACTAACTAATGCACATAAAAACTTACTAAACCAATTAATCTGTTGAACATATTATTATGTCAATTCAAACAATTAATCAATTTCATAAGCAAGTATAAGATTAAGTGAAGTAACATCATAGTCTTATATTGAAACAATTTAATCACAATAATCTTGCAAGTTATGCAAGGCTAATTTACCGTTTAATAACGTCGCTAATTTAACCTTCAGCTATCTTAGAAAATTAAACATGCACCAATTAAATACTGTGCCAATTAATTACAATTTCAATATGATTAATAATTAATTCATTTGTTACCTTACAATTATAATGCAAGTATAACATAGGCTTGATTTTATTTGATTGAACAAATTACCAAGACCTAATAACAACACGAACACGATTATAATAATTTAAGTTGACAGAATGCAATCAATCTAACACAAATTAAATTTAAGTCATTTCAATTAAATCAAGAATAACAGAACAACAAATATCCATGTTCATGATCACAACATAAGCAAGAAATTTAAAGAGAATGGAACTAAAAAGAAAATCCAGTATTTCTTCGAAGCCAGACTAGTGCGCTCCTCTCATTCTCTTCTTGTTCTATCGATCCAAGGCCTTCAAGATCACTTGAATGTTGCTAATCCAAGTTGTATGAAAGCTCTTTTTCAGAAGGGAAACTGGCAAGGGAATGAAACAAAAAAATGGAAAAAAAAAGAAGGGAAAGAAATAGAGAAAATGAGTGAAAGAGAGAGATGTGTCAGAATTAATGGTGTGCGAAATGAGGAAGGGAAAGGGGTATTTATAGGTGGGAATGGCTACTAAAAATAGCAAATAAATTTTGGCCATTCAAGCTCCCTTAGCCGGCAATGCATTGAGCAAGTTTGAATGTTTCAAACTTTGCTATATTTAACTTGAGGCAAAAGTGAAAGGCACAAAAAGTAGAGGGGTTTGAATAACATTTAGGGGAAGCTCAAGGGATAATTTGAAAGTATGAAAATAAGCTAAATTCACCTGATTGGATCAACTATAGGGACTATTTTGGGCTACCCAAATGCTTGGTTGTTAAGTGCTCTATACTTAGCACACTAAACCACTTTCTTCTTCAGACTTTATATTATTTTTTGACCCAATTAATGTTGGATAAAAATTAAACATAAAGTATGTATAATAATCATTATTGGAACATATTTGGCTGGAAAATAATTTAGCTATGCTCTTGATTCACTAGATGCAAAAATTACCCTAATGGTTCAAGCCTTTCGAGGTGTTTACCAAGCTAATTTTCACCTTTTTTGCAAAACTATTGAAAATAAACCAAATTTGTGAAAAATTATTATAAAAATAATTAAAACTCAATATTTTAATAATTTTAGTGCAAATTAATTATTTTATAATTAAAGTATGAATTTTGACAAAATTTACTACGAAACTGCATGAATTAGAGCTAAAAAGGTGCTGAAAAAGTCTATATATTTTTGAGTTTCCATTATTCCAATTCGATTTGCAATATATATCTGCCCTACCAGAGGCTACACAACATACTTTCCTTTAACTCCATTTTCATAAACCAGTACATATAATATCATTCTTTTCATAAGTACATGGTAGTGGTTTAACATGAAAATGGCCCATACTTCTTTTCCTAGACATATAGAGCTAAGACCAATGACTCTGGACAAATAACCATTATTCACACTCACATATAGTGATCATCCTGTAGAGAGTAAGAACTTACCTTACAATATTATAAAGTAAATATAATCACAGCACATAGATGTAAGAATGAACTCACCAGAAAAATAACAAAGTTTAAATAGTAGACCCTTTGCCTTTGTCACTTGGACCTTTAGTAACTTCTTGAGCTAAAAATAAGGTTATTTAAAGATATCAGATTACTACTTCATCAAATCTAAACATGCATGCATGAAATGTTAACTCTTAACCCATAACTAGGAAGTTTCCTTCCTTACACACCAGACTGATACTTATGCATAAAAATTGAAAACACGTAAATAGCCTTAAAATTAACCTAAGGTCCATCAGTAATTACTAAAGATCTATGGAAAACATATAAGTTGGTTGACTACAGTGAACCCAACTTCAGACAGGTTTTTTAGACTTTGGTTTTTCAGAAAATACAAAGAAGATCAAGTAGGAAGATGAATATAAAGAAAACGCAAAGATTTTCGGTGAAGGCACTACTATCCTTATACTTTGTAACAACCCATTTTTTAGCGGTGTTAGAAATAGTGGTTTTGGGACCACAAATCCAATGAGTAAGTTCGTATAATTAATATTTAAATTATACGAGTCAATAATAATTTTATATTGAATTTTGATTTGAGGAATTTTAACCAATTGAATTAAAAGTTTGTATAAATGATTCAGTTTAAAAGTCAAGTGGTTATTGAAAATAAGGTATTAGGACCTCGTTCTCGTAATTTAAGGCTGTAAATAATTTTTATTAAATATTTACAGAGTCGTATTATATGTTAATTAAAGTTTGGCCCGATAATTTTGATGATTTATTGCTTAATTACTGTAAAAGGATTAAATTGTAAAAGAGATCAAAGTTAATTTCTATAGATTTAAAATAGTAAAGGGACCAAAATGGTAATTAAACCATGGTAAAAAAGTCCAAGCGATGGTGACATGATTATAATCCACTAGCTTTTGGGCTAGTTGCTCATTTAGTCCTAATTAGTTTAGGATTAAATTGAAAATTAGGCTTGTTTAGTTAAAATTTAAAATAATTAAAGGACCAATTGTGCAATTAAATCCTCCTTAGTTGGTAATTATACCATATACTTATATATTGGAAAATTATGGACATGTTCTAATGATTTTATGATTATAATTGAAAGGTTAATTTGGTAAATAGTTAAATGATTATTTAAATTAAAAGATTAAAAAAAGATAATTAATCATCATCTTCTTTATTTTCCTTCATCAAACTGAAACTCCATAGCCAAGGAGGAGCAAGCTTTCGTTCAATTAGGATTCTCCTATTGAGTGAGTAAATCTCGCTCGTTTTTAGTAACTTTTATATTTCGAGCTCATATTAGCTTAATCTAGCTAACCCGAATTTGTAATATTGTTAAATGTTGTGGATTATTTCATTGATGAATTTGAGTTATTCTTGAAGTTTTATGAAATATTATTGAGTTTAGTTGCTAGATAGGACTATTTTGTAAAGTAGTTATGATGATTTTAATCTTTAAGGACTAAATTGTCAAAGTGATAAAATTACAAGGACTTAATGTAAATTAATCATAAAAATGGGCTGTAGTATGGTTCTACATGATTCAGCAAGGTTGGGTTTTATTTAATATTGGTTAAATTGCAAGTTTGAGCTTAAGGACTAAATTGTATAAAAGTGAAATATTAGGGGCAATTTTGTAAAAATGCCTAAAAGGACTTAGTTGTATAAAATGAGTTAATTTTACTGTTGAAATTAGTGAATTGAATGAAATTATTATTTTAGATCAAGAACGAGTGGAAAACCGAGGAAAAGAGAAAAATATCGAATAGTCCCTGTATCTTTGTCATTACTGCAATTTAATCGGTAAGTTCGTTCGATTTAATTTTAATACATTTTAAATGTATTATATGAACCTAATTGCATAATGTTGGATTATATTGATGCTTGTAATTGAAAACAGAAATAATGAATTGATATAACATTGATCATTGACTGAGATACTCTGAGTTGAGGAATGTTTGGTTGTGGCACTAATGCTTGCATATGGAATATGATATAGTGAATTATTCATGTATTGTTCTATGATGGAATGTTATGAACCAATGAACATAGGATAGAGTACGATTGACATGCCAATAGGTTATGTTGTGTGCGGTACGGGGTTGATGAGAGTAATGGAGATTATTACAGTAGATTCTCTTATCACTGGATATGTCTAGGTCTTGCATTTATTGCGGACTAATGAGATATGTAACAGTGTTATTTGGTGTGCTAGATGGATTAGCTCATACGCGCATTTGGTGTGTTGGATGGTTAACTATGTACTTGTACCCACTAATCGTTCATCGAGCTATGTTTATTGATCTCTAAAAGTTATTAAAAATTGGAAACTGATTTGTTCTATTATATTGAGCAATACTCACCTGTTGTGAGCTGTGATGGACAAGAATTTTGATAATAACCTTGTGATAGGAACTCTGTTCTTAATCTTGCTATTTGAATTGTTATATTAAATGCGGTAAGATTTATCGTTTAATCGACAAACTTACTAAGATTTATGAGAGCTTACTTGTGTTATTTTTCTTATTACTTGTAGATACGTTTTGTGGATCAGGAGATCAAATCAGCTTGAAGAATCACACTATCTAGGAATCATTTGGTAGCCTTTGAATACATCTTGGCTTATATGGCTTGTAATAGGAACATCTGGTTATGTTTGTAATGGTTCATAGTATTTGAAATGTGTGTACGTTGTGCATATGATGTTGTGAAAGAAGTAATTAAGTGAGGCATGCATGTTTCATCCTAAGTCCAAGTAAGAAATGATAAGTTTGAATGAATATGGCATGAAAAATTTGTTTTGAGTTAATCATGATATTATGGGATCCATAATAAGTCAATTGAAACATCTTATGGCTTAAAAATGTAATAGGCTAGTAGTGAATGTTTGGTGATAGTTCTAAACACATGTGATAGTTTGATGTTCTTGAATTGTTGTTTTGCTAAATAGCTATTTGAGGCTTGTATGCTCAATTCTAGTTGAGACGTGAGTAGATGATGCTAATCAGACATGAATTGATAAGTTTTGTTATTAGTGATGGTATGCATTTATGGTTTGAAAGTTTAGCTTGATAATGGATTTGTATGTAATTGAAATGTGGTGTCAATGATGACACATTGGTTAGGCACATAGGCTGGTTGTTTAACTTGATTTGAAGTAGTTTAAAAGTACTCTACAGTCTTGTGAATATATGTGTAAGTGTATAATTAAGTACTTAAGCATTTGTATATGAAATGAGCATGTTTGGTATATTTTTGCATACAAATGGCCTAAGACATGGGCTGTCACACGGTCGTGTGTTACACACAGGCATGAGCCCTGAACGTGTTAGGTGCAGGTTTCACACGGTCTAGCACATGGCTTGCAACACAACTGTGTGACAGAACATCGAAATGAACATGGTCTAGTAGACGGCCTGTGACACGGTCGTGTAAGGGCATTTCGAAAGGTACACGATTTGTCACATGGTTGGCCACATGGCCACGGTCTGGGCTGTGTCACACAGCCACGGTTTGGGCTGTGTCACACGGCCGTGTGACCCCTTTTTCAAAAATTTTCATAATTACCCTAAATCTTTTGATTTGTTTCAAATTGGTTCCTGATTGTTCCTAAACAAATTTTATGGCCTCGTAAGCTCGTTTTAAAGCCCATGAATGTATGTATTACACTGATATGAATTATTATGAAATTCTATTAAATAAATCAACAACTTGATGCTATCTGCTAATGATTGTTCTGGGTTGTATGGTAATACGCCATAACCCTAATCCGGCAACGGGTACGGGTTATGGATGTTACACACTTAAGCACGAGGATAAGGTTTAGTGGAAAAATCAAATAATTCTACAAACACTCTTGATTCTCGTGATTAAGTGTGCTTATCAAAAATTATGTATTTTCACCTACAGTAGCGTAGTTATATTCTAACATGTCTCAATTTAACTAACTAATTTTTCTTATTAAATAATAAACAAATCCATTCAACAATAAACCAAGTGAGTTCGCCAAAGCATCTGGGTGGCGTACACTTAATGGAAGAGTTTACCAAACCACAGATCTTCACCAAGCTAAGATTTTACCGAATGGTACATACAAAAAAAATTCTATACTTACTCATCTCTACACTTAATTCACCAAAACACTCTAAATAATAATATGATACTGAGACTACGTCAGGTGAGCTGTTATAACTCTCCCCCACTTAGAAAATTATGTCTCGAAATTCATACCTAAAAATAACTAAAGATATTGTTCTTTCATTTGGCTTTCTTTTTCCCATGTAGCTTCTTTTGTATTATGATTTCTCCATAAAACTTTCACTAAAGGAATTCTCTAACTTATTAGCTATTTTACCTCTCTTGCTACTATACGAATAGGCTATTCTTTATAAGATAAGTTCGGTTCAACCTCTAACTCTTAAATTTGGACAACATGATTTGGATTTGATTTATATCTTCTCAGCATGGATACATGAAACACATTGTGAATCTTTAATAACTCAAGAGGCAAAGCCAATCTGTAAGCTACAGGTCTTACTTTCTCTATAACTTCATAAGGCCCTAAAAAATTTGGACTCAATTGTCCTTTCTGACCAAACCTGATGATCTTCTTCCAATGAGAGACTTTCAAAAATACCTTATCCCAAATTTCACAAGAAATTACTTTTCTCTTCAGATCTGCATATGCTTTATGACGATCTTGAGCAACTTTTAAATTACTACGAATAATAGAGATTTTTTCTTCAGTTTCACGCACCAACGTAGGTGTTCTACACCTTCTATATAGAGCTTCAAAGGGAGACATTTTCAAACTAGCATGAAAATTGTTGTTGTAATCACATTCCACCAAGGGAACATACATTTCCCAGTTCATTCCAAAATCATTTCCATAGCTTCTCAACATATCTTCTAAATGTGAACAACTCTTTCAGACTAACCATCAGTTTGAGGATGAAATGTAGTACTGATCATAGCTTAGTTCCCAAATATCTCTATAACTGATTCCAAAATCTCAAAGTAAACCTTAGATCTCTACATGAAACTATAAAAGATGGAATTCTATGTATGTGTACTATCTCAGCAATGTAAAGCTCATCTAACTTCTTTAGAGAATAAGAAGTATTCAAAGGTAGAAAATGACCTAACTTAGTAAGTCTATCTACTATCACCCATACAGAATTTTTCCTTGAAGGACTAAGGGGTAAACCAGATACCAAATCCATGGTAATCCTATCCCACTTCCAATCAGGTAATTCTAATAGATACAACTTACTAGGGGGAACTTGATGTTCTACCTTAACTTTTTGACAAGTCAATCAAGTTGAGACATACCTGCAATTTCTCTTTGCATACCAAGCCACCAATATGAGCTCTTCAGATCTTTATACATTTTAATACTCCCAAGATGGAGTGAAAAAGGTCCCTAATGAGCTTCTCTTAGAAATTTTTTCCTCAATTCATTCCCAACTAGTGCAAACATTCTTCCCATGAATCTCAACTCACCATCTTTACCGAGGTTGAAATTTGTTGTGTTGCTAGATACCATTTGTTGCTTAAACGTTTCGCATTAAACATCTTTCATCTGCTCTTCTAACACCTATGAAAGAAAAGTTGGCTTTAAAACTAATTTTGCCAGTAAGGATCCATTACCAGATATATTTATTTTTGCTCAAAGAGATAATAATGTTGCCACAATCTTTCTATTCAAATCATCTACTACCACATTTGCCTTCCTTAAAAGATACTCAATAATCAGATCATAATCTTTCAGCAGTTCTAACCATCTTCTTTGGAGAAAATTTAGATCCTTTTGAGTCATCAAATACTTCAAACTTTTATGATAAAAGAATACATGATATTTCTCTCTATATAAATAATGCCTCCATATCTTCAATGCTAAAACCACTGTTGCTAATTCCAGATCATGAGCTGAATAGTTTTTCTCATGAGGTTTAAGTTGACAAGATGCATAAGCTATAACCTTACTCTTCTGCATAAGTACACATCCCAACCCATTCAAAGATGTATTAGTAAAAACTATATACTCTACACCAGACTCTAGCTGTGCTAATATTAGAGCTTCAGTCAAAATTGTTTTCAATTTTTCAAAGCTCTACTGACATTCATCATTCCATAAAAAACTTTTCTTTCTTCTTTAATAATCGAGTAAGTGGTGATGCTAAAATTGAAAATCCTTTCACAAATCTTCTATAATACCTTGCTAATCTCAGAAAACTACAAACTTCATATACATTTTTGGGCGAATTCCACTAAACTACTGCTTTTACCTTGGTGGGATCTACTTTAATACCATCAATAGAGATAAAGTGTCTAAGAAAATGTACTTCTTTCAGCCAAAACTCACATTTACTGAACTTAGCATACAACTGATTATCACGTAGAGTTCTCAGCACAATTCTCAAATGTTCCTTATTGTCATCCTCATTCTTAGAAAAAACTAATATATCATCAATAAAGACCACTACAAACTGATCTAGATATGACAGGAATAATCTATTCATTAAATCCATAAATATGACAAGCTTATCAGTCAAACCAAAGGGCATTACTAGGCACATCATCACCCTTAATCTTTACCTGATAGTATCCAGACCTTAAATCAATTTTGGAGTAAACTATAACCCCACATAACTGATCAAACAAATATTCTATCCTGGGTAGAGGATACTTATTCTTTATTGTTACCTTGTTCAATTGACAAAAATATATACACAGGCGCATTGTTTCATATTTCTTTTTAACAAACAGAATTGACGCACCCCACGGTGATACACTTGGTTTTATAAAACCCTTATCTAACAAATCTTTCAACTGATCCTTTAGTTCTTTAAGTTATAAAAAAGCCATTCTGTAGGGAGTATAGGAAATAGGTACTGTTACAGGTTATAACTCAACCGAAAACTCTACTTTTCTCTCAGGTGGCACTCTAAAAAGCTCCCGTGGAAACACATCTGGAAATTCTCTTACCAGAAGGACTTGATTAATTTCCTTTCTTGACTTAGATGAATCCATGATATAAGCCAAATAAGCATCTATGCCCTTAAAAACCATCTTTCTGGCGAACACATCAAAGATTATTCTATTCACGAAACTAGTTTGTATATCAGGTGTACACCTTTAACACGATAGTCAACCATAGCATTATGTCTTGTCAACCAATCCAAACCCAAAATAGCATCAAATTCATGAAAGCTCAGTAATAACAAATCAGCCTAAAACGTATACTCGCCAAATACCAATGGACAATTCTTTATCAACTTATTCACCACAGTACTCTGACCTAAAGGATTACTTACTAACACATTGGTTTCAGAATATACTAATTCAAGACTTAGACCCTCTACAACCTTAGTACAAATATATTAATGCGTAGACCTAAGATTTATTAAAGCATAAATACTATTTCCAAGAAAAGAAAATTTACCCGTTATCACCTCAAGTAGATCAACATCCTCTATTACTTTTATCATATAAGCTTGATCTAACACTTCAAAAATTGGCTTACTAACATTTTTCCTCGATGCTCCTTGTACTGAACTAGACTTTGCTACCATTCCTGATCTAGTCTCTTGTTGAAACTTTTGACGTCCTCAGAAAGACTGTTATGTACTCACTTCAGTTTTAGATGGACAATCTTTAACTAAGTGATCTTTGGATCCACATCTATAACATACTCCTAAACGCTTCTTGCATTCTCCACCATGATTTTTACTACAATAATCGCAAACACTGCTTACCATTCTAGAACCACCAAAGCTTACCACCGAAGCAGCTGGTCTACTGAATCCTTCATGATTGAAACTTGGAAACTGCGAATCCCTTCTTGAAGCTGAGTAGATATGATCTCTAGGCCTTTTAAAACTTGCTGGAGGTGGAGGTCTTGACCTTCCGCTCATCATCCTTTCCTTTTCAAAATTCTTACTTCTATCTCTGATGATCGTTTCCATCTTATAGGCCTTAAATGTCATTGTTGCAAGAGTTTTACATTTAGAAGTTACCACTAATGCACGAATTTCATCCCTTAGTTCCCACTCAAATTTATCACACATTTCCTTCTCAGTCTGAAACATGTTCTTTGCATAACGACTAAGTTTGAGGAATTCTCGCTCATATTCCATAACAAACATCCTACCTTGTCTTAGATACAGAAATTCCTTCCTCATTTGCTCAACATAAATTTGGTTTCTATATCTTTTCCTAAACTTTTCCATAAAAAAGTCTCAACCAATCATTTCTTCAGGAGTTACACTAACCAAGGTTTCCCACATTGGTAAGCATCCCATTCTAACAGTAATATAGCACACAAAAGGCTATCTTTATAAGTACATTTCAATTCTTTTATCACTCTAACCACTGTTCAGTCACAGCGAGATCATCACCTTTATCATTAAGAAACTCTTTGGTACCCATTTTTCTAATCTCCCTTACAGGATCAATTTTGGATGAATTCAGAACAGGTACCTGTTGAGTAGTTTGTGCTGCGCAAACCACTTTAGGTTATGGTTGCTAAGGATGTTGTGGTTGTGGTTCTTGAGTATTACCCATGAGCTGATCCAATAGTTGTGTCATCATCATGAAAAATACATTCCTAAAGGCATTCCCTCCATTACTCATATTATTGGCAAGAAATTATTCTTGTGCAGGCATATGACTCCATTTCTTCCCCAATAGCTTATCTAGACCTGTTAGACGTTTTCTTATATTACTACAAAATAAAATTTAACTTAGTTCATACATTAAGGACTAAGCTAAAGGAGTACTATGCATAACGGGGTGTGACGTAGCCTTCAGGTTTCCAAGAATCGACTAAACATTAACTCTGATATCAAACTTGTAACATGGCAAACCCGATCCCATAAAAGAACCCAAGAATAATGTGTCAATACATAGATATCATCTATCGTTAAAATTTTTTCAAGCAAAAACTTTGTATAATTTGTAGTGTTTTGAATTAAACCTTTAATAAAATATTAAAATAAAGTATAAGCCAAATTGCGTATAAACTTCAATAAGATAATTTAATTAAAGCATTATTTAACAATCATAAGTTTCAATTACAATTCTATCTCAAAATACAACTAGACATCACCCTTATATGTCATGCATAGTACAAATAAACAGATGTCTCACAGTAGCAGATATCATCTGCCGTAGTCCTTTAGAAAGTCTTCCTTTAATAATAGGCCTGAAAAGGAAAAAGGGTAATAGGGTAAGTTCAAAAAAACCTAGTGAGTTCTATAGAGATCTTAAGAAGAATACTAATAGCACAATCCAATCTTTCAAAGGAACCGCTTAACATTACAGAGAACGCCTAATGGCCTATACAAAACTCAAACAAACTCAGTACGGCAAAGGCGTGTCATATGGGAAAATACTATATGCCAACACAACACAACATAACACAAACATCTCATTTTAATGCCAACCACATATTTAGATTTCAGATTCAGATTCATATAAGATGTTTCTGTTTCATTCATATGCATTCTCTCCTTATAGCTCCCATTTCAGAATCATTCAGTAGTATGTTTAATTGTGTTATGCCAACTTGGTTTGCAATATATATCTACCCTACCGAAGGCTACACAACATATTTTCCTTTAACTCCATTTTGGTATATTATTCCATATAATGTCATTCTTTTCATAAGCAGATGGTAGTGGCTTAACATGAAAATAGCCCATACTTCTTTTTCCAGACATACAGAGCTCAGACCAATGACTCTAATAGACAACCATTATCCACACTCACATATAGTGGTCATCTTTTACAGAGTAAGAATACTTACCTTACAATGTTATAAAGTAAATATAATCACAACACATTGAAGTAAGAATGAACTCACCAGAAAAATAACGAAGTCTAAATAGCATGTCATTTGCCTTTGTCACTCGAACCTTCAGTAGTGTCTTGAGCTAAAAATAAGGTTATTTAAACATCGAATCTAAACATGTATGCATGAAACATTAACACTTAACCCAGAACTAAGAAGTTTCCTTACACACCAGTCTGACACTTATGCATGCAAAATCGGAAACACGTAAATAGCCTTAAAAATAACCTAGGGTTCATTAGTAATTACTAGAGATCTATAGCAAACGTATATGTTGGCTAAATATAGAGAAACTAACTTCAGACAGGTTTTCAAGACTTTTGTTTTTTAGAAAATGAAAAGAAGATCAAGGAGAAAGATGAATACATAGAAAACGCAAAGATTTTCGGTTGAAATCTTGTCTTGTGTGAAATGATATGCGATTTCTGCAAGTATACACATCGAATCAAGTAATAAAGTGATGAGTGAGTATTGCTCTCATGAGGATCAGATTGAGGCACAACAATGGTCAAGTTATTATAATAAAATGTGATTAATGCAATGGTAAAGCAATAGTAAGTATGCAGTGACAATTTAAAGGAATAATAATGTATGCACTATGTGGAATCAATGAATACTTTGAAATGCTATGGCAAAACGAGAGTAGAAATGTAATGGTAGTTATACGAATTACTATGGAAATATCATGTAAACGATCAAGTAAATAACTTAGAATGATATGGTAAAGATACGGTAGCAAAGAATAAAGGATATATGATGTTGATTTAGAAGGTCGGGATTACTAAAAATCTAGCCTTACTGTCAGTAATGCCTCGACAAAATCGTAATCAATCTACTTCTCAAAAGAGTTCTAAAGTGGTCTGTTTCTTTCGAGAGTAGAAACCTTAAGTTACCTTGCCCATGTCTATAGGCCTTTAATACAGTACCCTACACTATTTCCTTTTGTATAAACGTTGCTCTATATTTAGAGTCTACTACAAGTATCTGTCGAGTACTTGCTTATATCATTCAATTTCAGTCCAACTAGTCTAACTTTTTCAGATTAAATTAGTTTATGGGCATGCTGCACAGTCGTATATGTCTAGGGATTGCACGCATACAATTTAGAAATAAAAAAACTGAATGAAACATTATATTAATTTAGATCTATGTTTCAACCATTAAAGAAAATAAAAGTTTCATCATGTAATCTCAACCTTATGAGATTTAGCTCATGGGTTGGCAAATAGAATTCAAAACCAAAATATTATTTAACATCATTTTCATCAAATTAATTCACGAAGAAATAGTTAAGAAATAACAAAATAACATCGATAATATAGCTTTTGCGTGTCTAGTTCACACTCTAGTGGCACAGTGTCCTGTAATGGCTAAGAGGGACTACCTTCGTCTTCCTTTTTCCATCTCTACTCAACTGCTACCCTCTAGTTTCACCTATGGATCTCCACCCTTGTTCATCATTAAGGGTTTTCTCCTTTGGCTTTTTATAACCTTTTCCCCTAGGGTAAATCCAACAACCCAAGATTTCTTCTCCTCTTTTTTAGATTTTCTTTTTGGTTTAAAATCCCTTCCTTTAGGGTAGGTGGGTTATCAGCCTATGATCTCATTATCCTTTTTCCTCTTTTTTAGTTTGATTTTTTTGGTACAAGTAAAGTTGTGCTAAAACTGTTATGCGTTAAGTGTTGACTTGGTCTTCCTAGAATTGCCACCGCATTCATGTTGGCAAACTTTCCAACCTTTTGCCACAAAAAACCTTAATTTTTTATTTCTTTCTCCGTATCCTGCACCTGCCAATTACTACCAAACAAATCCTTCCCGCAAACAAGTAAAAGTAGCATATAATAAGATTTAAGCAAAGTTCAATCTTCTTAATGTAATGCAATGAAAAATTACGAATGGAATTTCCCTAAAATGAAACTAAATTTACTTAAGTACAAGCAATTAGCTAGGTCTAAAGGCATGAAATATAACTCTTTTTAAGATTTATCATACCCCCAAACCTGAGTTATTGCTTGTCCTGAAGTAAGATGTGCATAAATGAATGAAAGTAATAATTGCCATAGCAACATAATCACCGTTGCATTGTGAGACCCTTAAGAGAGCATTTTGTACTTTAGTTCTCAGCAATCTTCTATGTCTAAAAATTTGATCAAGTTTCATAAGCTTATTTAGCAAAGGCAATGCAGAAAATATTACCCTAAAAAAAAAAGAAAAATCCCAAGTCTTCATGCAATTTTCACTATAGCAAGTACCTCCTAATTTACTTAGCTCATCTTTTAACTCACTCAATTTCCCTTTTCTTTCTCTGGCGTTATACATAATCAAATACATACATATCCAATTACTATGCCTATTTTCTTTTCACTAGGGGATTCAGCTCGTCACATGATTCTTTGACTCAACAATTACGATAGAGCATGCACTAAATTGTCGAATACTTAATCATGTCTCGATTTGAATACACACTCATGCAGCTAAGGCTTTTGACTAAAAAGATGGATGGAGCAAACAACTACCTCCTTAGCTACTCTGCCCGTTACTATAGTGGAGTGCCCCTAATTTTCCTTATTACACACTCTTACTCAAACTCACCTTTCTAGTTAACAGCACGATGGAGTAAACAAAGTGGTGTTGACTTTGTAACACCCCAAACTCGGCCTAGATGTTATTGTCGAATCTGGCGAGTCACATTGAAGTGTTTTTCGAAAACCATGTTTTCATTTAAAACCCTTCTTGAAATTTCAAACTTTTTGCCATTTAAAACTTGTACAAAACCTCAGTTTGCGTTTGATTGTTTTCGAGCTAGGTTTATTAAAGAAAAGTTGTTACCTTCAAAACCTTATTGTTGCGGAAGCTTAAT
>JABEZY010262312.1:0-10445 GCA_013467495.1 Gossypium gossypioides
ATTTAATTTTACTTGATCAAAATTAATTTTTCCAAAAATCACTTAGATTTTCCAAATTAATTTTTCAAGTAAATTTTTTAATCAAATTCTCTAGTTGAACAATTCTCATGATCGCCTAATTTAATTCTACATCGAATAAATTGACTCAATCAAATTATTCCCAAAGTCGTAGAGTTTTCTTCTGATTCAAATGCAGTCTTATTAAGCTTTTGTTGACTAGTGGAGGGACTAATTAGACATATACAATTAGGCTTTAGTTATTGCAATTATGTCTAGAAGCATCGTTCTGATAATTCTCAATTACTTAATCATGGAGTTAGTCCATAAGAAGTACTATGATTGAAAACTCCTTATTGTATAATCTTTACGAAATTAATTCATCTAACTGCTTTGTCCAATGACCTTGTCATGTGTGTGTTACCCTCATTTGAAATCCTTGATTCTTTTGAGTTAAATTTGTTCACTCAATACAATCCTATTTCATCTCATTGTCACTATTGTGTCTTCTTAATGATTAATATGATCACCGTCAACAAATGACTATAATAAATTGCTCGTTCTCGAACGAGCAACTCGTGGCTACGTTCCATATTTATCAATCCATACAATGCCAATGAGAGGATATCATTAACTCTTTAATTGAGCTATGAATTCCACTATTTCTAGTAAAGCCATGCCATACACAAGTCATGTACCTAACATACCGGCTATGGACTTGATCATCTTTAGAGCGTAAGCATTCACTTATATCAAAGCACATGAGTTGCATACGCATGGTCAGTGACTAACTCGAGTTTAGATAAATCACACCATGAGCTTCACAAGTGAATTAATTCAGAAACGAATTCAGAATTATTATTGGGTCCAGTCCAATATATCATTCCACCAATGAATACATCTATGTCTCTACTCGTGGAGTCAACTGCTCCGACAGCCAAGGCTAGCCATCTCCCCAATTGGAATTGTAGATGACATAATAATCCTTTTTAGTATTTGAATAAAATGCTCACTTTGATTCTTTTACGAGATTATAGACTCACTTTGATTCTTTTACAGGATTATAAACTCATTTAGATTATCTATTGAAGTAAGTTGTCTTTCTTGCAATGTGAACGTTATTTACAATGTCACTTACCTTCAGTTTGAACTTTAGACAATCAATGAGCTAATATTTTCTTGTCACAATTTCTCTATGCATGCAAAATATAAAAAACATAAATTCAAAAGACATAATAGTGAAATGTGAAATTAACTTTATTTATTTATTCATCGTTTAAATAAATAAAAAATAGTTACATGTTTACTATAATATGGACACATTTCCCAACATAGAGTTTCTTATTACTTCATTTGGGTTTTAAAAACTCTATGATATAGAGTTGCGTAAGGTAAGTTGTCTCTCCTAAATCTACGTCGATGTGTGGTGTATTAATGAGTCAGTATTGTGGGTACATGACCATGTCACAATTAATGCCCACATTATGTGCTAGCCCAGTATCAAACTATCTGCGATATTTGAATATATGAAAAGAAACTTCATTTGTGATGCCTTTGGTAGAGCAGCTTTATTTTAAATCGGACTGGCAGATCACAACTAGACCTTACATGAGAACATGTGTTTAATATGACAAGGAATATAACTAAAAATATGTGATTCTAATTTCCAATTTATGGGTCTGAGGTTGGTATAACGTTGGGTTACAGGTAAACTTATATGATTTAGGGAAGTATGCATGATTTATTAGCATGTGTCTACTGAGGATTTTGGGTTATAGTCGTTATGTGCGCGCCACTAGACTGTACTAGCAGATTGGCATAATGTTACTCTAGGGCAGAGTTCAAAAAATGTCTTTATTTTTTATTCGATCAGGGTAACCTGATAATCATGTTGTGTCTATAAGGAACTCACTAAGTTCAAGTGAACTTACTCTGTTACCTTTCTTTCTCAAGCAAATGAATAGTAGAAGAAAATTCGTAGAGGGTATGTCTCTAAGTGAGCTACTTATCCGTTTTGTATCATGAATGGTTGTTCGGTGAAGGGCGTATTCACACGTTTTGTGTTTAATTTGTGTTTTTACTTCACGAAGGTATTGTTTTGTTTTAAAGTGTAATTGACCTTGTCTATATATATTCGTGATCGCCAAATTCGCCCGATTTGCAGTTTTTAAAATTATATTTTCCTAAGTGTATTCTTCTTGATGATGGAGTCTAATTAATGAGTAGTTTATTAACTCTTATTACTCTCCTTAAAGATATAATACCAAACGAGAAATGATTAAGAATTTTAATGTAAAGAGAAATCCTTATAATTATTTTTTTCAAACTTTGAATAAGTCCAGAGTTTTGAATCTTTCAATAACGCCCAGTTCCTTGGGCGGACTGTTGGTTGTTTGGTATACGTTATATCTTTCTAACGGGATAATGAGTGTTACAAGTTTTCGATATTAGAGCCTAGGTTTAGCCTATTCTTAAAAAATCGAAGGTTAAGTCACACCTGCCATGTATGATATATGTTTGGCTTAGTCCGTGTGGATTTGATTTATTTAAGTTTTGTTGTAGTTTAGAAAGATGTTTGAAAGTTCAAGAGAAAAAACATGAGAATAGATTTAGAGTTATTTGTCGCCAGCACAAGAAAAAGGTCCTACAACTAGTTTGGGCACGACCAGAAATACTTTTCGTACCACTTTTGTCTTAATAATGAGCCAGAGGTTTGACCAGTTCATGGGGACAGCCTAAGTGCCCCAACCACAATAACCCCAACCTGAGGTTGTACAACCAATACCTCCTGCACCTCTGACACCAGTTACCAACTAGTTCAAAGGAGATATCGTGAGAGAAACCCATAAGCATGATGCTAAAAAATTTCTTAGAGATAAAAGTGATGACCCTGCCACAGTAGAATAGTGACTATCACCCATAGCTAGAGTAATTGCATAATTGAAATGTACCCCGACAGATAGTTTATTATGAATTGTTTTCTTATTGAGTGGAGAAGTGTATCAATGGTGGAAAACGCTGGTAAGCGTAACCTCGGAAGAATAGATCGATTGAAAGTTTTTCTTGATGAAGTTCAGAGAGAAGTATGTCAACCCAATGTATGTTGAAAAGATGAAGAAAGAGTTTTTATACCTCAACCATGGATGGATGTCGGTAATGGAATATAAACGAGAATTTTTCAAATTAAGCTGTTATGTGAGGGACATATTTTAGACTGAAAATGCCTTTTGTGATAAGTTTGACTGTGGTTTAAGAGATAAAATTTGTGCCCTGGTAGCAACATCAGAAGTCCGGAGTCTAGCAGCCATGACAACCAAGGCTTAGAAAATGGAAATGATTATTCAAGAAAGGAATAGGGGGCAAGATAGGGAAAAGATGAAGCAGGGATTCTCTAGTCCCTCACCCTCAACAAATTTCAAGAAACCGAAAGATAGAAACTTTTCTGCTTCAAGGAGGGATTTTCGACCCTCAAGTTTTTGACGGGAAGGAAGTGTACGACAAGCCACCTCAATGACGAGTATTAAAGAATCCAAGGTGATAAGGAATCCAGTATGCGAGCACTGTGGATGAGATCATCGGGGTGGTTGTTGGAAATAAAAAGGGGCTTGTTTTGCTTGTGGATCAATGGATCATTAGATTAAGGATTATCCCTTAAAGGCTGATATTGTCTCGAAACAATCTATACGAGGGGCTCTAAATATTCAGCTGAAGGTAAGATCTAGAATAGTTGGAAAGTTAGGATCGATTCAGGGAAGTTTAAGGAAAAGCTACAAAAAGCCCACTTCCGGGGTGTCCACCAGAGCCTATGCGATGAATGCTAAGAAAGATGGAAACCTACCAGAGGTTATCATGGGTAAATTTTCCTTCTTAGGGCATGAAATTCATGCATTAATAGACCTTAGGTCAACCCATTCGTATATCTGTACAAAGGTCATAGAGGGTAAGCGTCTAGATGTTGTTCCTTCTGAGACAAACGTGTTGGTGACCAACCCCCTTGGTCAAAGTACAATAGTTAATAGAGTAATCATATATTGTCCGTTGATTTTTGGCGAACACATCTTTTTGGCGGATTTATTGGTGCTAAGTTTTCATGAGTTCGATACTATCATTGGGTTGGTCTGGCTAGCCAAACACAACGCTGTGGTAGACTGTCGAACTAGAGGCGTACGTCTTTTCGCTGTAGAAGGAAAAAAGTGTTATTTCCTAACGTGCAGACCAGTTTAGCGGATAGCGTGATTTTGGTACTATTCGTCTAGAAGCCTATAGTTAAAAGCACAGACGCATACCTGGCGTATATTATGGATTCGACTGAGGCGAGGAAGAATATCAGGCAAGTACCAATTGTGAAAGAGCTTTCCTATGTGTTTCTTGAGAAACTCCCAGGCATGCTGCCAAACCGAGAGGTGGATTTCTCACACTCGTGGTGTGTAGCGGATGGATGGGTAGGATTTTTGCACTGTTTCTTATGAAAATGCCTATGCATATAAAATTTGTTTTACATAAGATGCTAAGTTTCACTGTAACTTGACTGTTTGAATGTATTTATATTGTTTATTCTGTTAAGACTCACACTAAGCTTTCCAAGCTCACCCCTATAGTTTACTTCTTTTAGATAACCCTCAAGGTTAGGCTTAGACTCGAGAATTCAGAGGTCTCATCATGGATTTATTTAATAAAGTATTTTTAATTTTAGTTTATTTATTATGATTTTTATTTTGGGACTGTAGATTTTGTTAAATATGGACTGTGGCATGGGTTGTTTTTATTTGGATTTTGTATGCATGAAACTTTGGTTAAAAATCGATCAATTCTAATAACCAGCTTAATATGACTTAAAACACGATTTATCGTACAAAAATTAAAGGCAACACTTTTTTTGTTACGTAATAGTGAAATGGAGTTTTTAAAGGCAAAATGACGAAAACAATCATGTTTTTCTTTAAAATGACACGAAACCTAAATAACTGGACTCTAAGTCATTCAGCTTAATAATCTGACATTTTTGTAATCCTCGGACAACTACTCTAAGTTTTTCTAAAAGTCAGACAAATAATCGTTTTGAAAGCGGAACATATTACTTGGCATTTCGATGGCTAATGTAGCCTTTAGAATTTGGCTATAACATCTGGGTCGGGTTTGAGAGGTTACAATTTTTATTTGAGAAAGCTTTGGAAGTTTAATATATAAAATTTTTTTGGTTATTTTCATGAATATGGAAAAAATGTGATCATGGTGAGAAATGGATTCCCAAGGAAATTAGAAGGTGGATTCAAGTGTATGGAGGCTCGATTTTGTGATTAAGAGCATCCAAAGGTAAGTACACTTGGATAACCTTACTTTCTCGTAAGCTAGTGTGGATAGTAAATTGCTAGAATTGTGTAATAAATGTGAAAATGGTTAATTAATGAATGCATAATGCCACAATTTTATTTTTGAATTTCACAGTGGACCGAGATAGATTCAATTACAATTTTAGAATAAATTATTTTGGAAATTGCGTTTGGAAGGATAAATTTTATATTTTTAGAAAATATAATGGATTATGGAATTATTTGAAATTTTAGTTTAATTTCGAGACTAATTTGATTTCTATTTTGTTTTAAGGATAAAATTGAAATTTTCATCTATTTATAGGGGAGTAATCTTGTAATTAACCCTATTATATTTTAGTTTTGTTTAAGAGATAGGAAAGAAAAAGTAGCCGTGTGTATTATTATTATTATTATTCTTCTTCAACAAGATTTTGATTTATTTTAAGAAATTAAGTAATTATTTGGGTGCTTAATTGGGCTAAGGATTAATTTAGAAGAAAGGTTAAATTGGGTGTTTAAATAATTAGGGACTAAAGTGAGCAAGGATAATAATGAGATGATTTTATGTTGCAATTTTTCAAAGGACTCCTCAATAAATTTTCCCTAGGGCAAATAGACTCGTAATGCACGTCGTTTTCTTCTCCATTGCCACATTTTTCTTTTGACCAAGTCAAATACTTTCACCAATCAAACGCTTGCTTACTCAACTTCTAAACCAATAAAAAATTCCCCGATTTCCTTTACCCAAAGAATAAAACTTTTCACCCCATCTTCCCAGCCATCTTCACGTCCCTGTACTGCCTATCACCACCACACCATGCCTTGCTTCAGCCCTCTCTGTTGCACTTTCTTTCCAGCAACCGGCACACCACGCGATCCTCTACTTACATCCATTGTTCACCGATCAGCACCCGCCACCTTTGCACCATTTATAGTCACCGTTCAGCCCTCAAAACTTGCCATGCGTCGAATACTTTTCATTTCTTGCTTCTATTGTATCATACGGGGATTAAGGTTCATGCTTGGGCAGTCTTCATCGTTAAAGAACATTGAAGAAAATCAAGTTGACGAGTTAGAAGACTTCTGGTATAGATGTCAAAGAAATTCTCTCCTTTAAATATTTTTTTCTCTTGATGTTTTCATGTCAATAGCGTTTCATGTTTTAGTTTTATTTGCTTTAGATTCTACTAATTGTTAAAGGTATAGTATGATATTATGTTCAGTGTATATATCTCTCTCTCTCTTTCATTACACTGCCATCAAGTCAAAGATTTAGGATTATTAATTATAAGTTTGAGATAACCTACATTTATACACACTTAAGGTTAGTTGACAATGTTGATGTTAATATTATTATTCGATTAGTTTGAATTAAAGTAGGTCGAATTAGACTTCCGTGAGACTAATTTATTAGATTGATCGGATTGATCATCGCATGTGTTTAAGATTAGGCTAAAAATAGTGTAATTTAAGTTAGATATAGAATTAGATAAATTTTATTTAGAATTGTTAAAATTTGTTTAAGATAAAAATTGGACCAATTGCCACAATTGGACAACTTAGATTTATTTATTTATGATTTTGTATATTTTTCTATTGAAGTGAAAGAGTTAAATAAATCGCGGAAATCAAAATTTATTGTGGATTGATTGGTTCTAAGCAACGAGCATTTAGAAATCAGTTTGTGATCTCTGAATTTTATTTGCCTTAGATTGTGGTTAATTTAATTGCTTAATTGTGAAAATTATTTTGTGAAATTGTTGAGAATATCTTATAATGGTTTATAAACGTGCTTTTAAATAATTTCTAAATGCCTGGTAAAACGTGTCAAAAACTTTTAGATATAGATGGCATGTTGTAGAGTATAGGGGTCCTCATATTGCATTCAGGAGTATTGTTATTCTTGCGCTTTGCATATTTGGTGTGATGGTTGGCTAAGTCGTGTTATGCACTGATAGCATGTTTATTTTTCATATTTTACGTGCTCAAATTAACTTATTCTTGAATTAATTCATGCTAATTGGTGAATTTTATGTTTAAATCTTGTAAGGAACGAAATTCGGATGCTTTAATGCAAAAACAAGCAGAAAAGGATTCAATTGGAGCATGAACAATAGAAGAGGGGCCAAATCAGAAATTTGGAGACATTTAAGGGCTAATCAAATTTTTGACCTTGTAAAAGGCAAATTTAGAAAAGAAAATATGAATAATTAGTGGGTAGGTGGGATTAACTTAATTTTAGTATATGATTTGTATATAAATAAGGTGTATGGTGGACTTGAAAAAGCACACCTTAATACCTGGAAATTGAATAAAAAAAGCAATTCATTTCTTTCTTTCTTTGCGTGAAATAGTAGCACGCATTCTGCCAAGTTTCTTTTCCTTTTCAATATTTAGGGTTAATTATTTCCCAAGTCCTTCCCTTATTTCATCTGCCACCATTTCCATTTAAGCTATTTTCATAAACCAAAAAAAGCATGATTAGTTTCATGCTTTACTAAATCTCTACTTAGCTTTAGGCCAATATTCTTTTCGGTAAAAAATCGTGAGAAATGTATCCGCACTAAAAAATTTTCATAACAGTATTCACTGTCTCTCTGGAATATTGGGATTGACAAATTCATCCCTTAAAGTTAACTTGATTTCAACTCAAAAGTGCATGTCGGGTTGGAGTTGTTTTGGCGTACAGTTGAGAAGACGAGTCGGCCGTGCAGTATTTGAATTCTCGAGAATAAATTGCCGTATCCTGGCGGGGTCATACTAGTGGGATTTTCGTCAAGGGAGATAGTGATCGAATTTAAGCGTCCCTTGTGGTTAAGGCCGTTAATTCGAGTTGGGTTCTTCAAAACGCAAGGCTATGGAGGTATTGAATTGTGAACGCGTGTGTCGCGGTTAGACAATCGGTAAGGGTTGGTTTGCTAGGCATACCGGAATCAACTACGAGATGAAGAATTGGCGGTTAGGACGTTCTCAGCCGCTATAACTAGCTTATTGTTTGGAGGAGAAAATTTATTTTCGAGGATCGATTCGGAAATTGAACTTCACCGGATCTAAGGCTAAGGCTTTATAATTCTGTTTACAAAATTCAAATTCATTTTCTACTTTTATTTTATTTTTGATGTACATAATTGTTAATTTCTGCTATCTCACGTACTTAATTTCTAGACATTTTCAACTCCCATAATTTATTTTATTTATTTTTCAGCAAGACTCGTTGGAGTTGTGGGCACGACTACTGCCACGATTATCGACACGATAGAAATTCTGTTCACAAGAAAAAAACTAAAATTTGATCATAATTACCAATCCCTGTGGACTCGACCCTACTACTATTTACTACTGTTTAGAGTTAATTTATTGTAGGACTTTTTATTTGGTGGTTTTCACGCCCATCATACGCATACCTGAGTATCGTTATCGTTATAAGAAATGCTTTGTGCCTTTTTCATTGATCGTTTGGATCGTGTATCAGAATGTACTTCCTACATGTGTTACTTGAGCTAAATTTTAATATGTGAATTTTTATTAATGAGATATTGAAATTTTGTTAAAATTTTATTATTGCTTGTTTTGTAAAGTGTTTTATGCAATTGTACTTGCCATATTGAATATTTACGAGTGTTTTATAATGTTTCTTTTACTTAACCTTTATATGTGGCTAAATTAGAATTTGGAGATCACTAAGCTTTATAAGCTCAGCGTATCAGATAAACTTTTTCGTGTGTAGTTTATTGTTGAATCACAAGTTCATGTCAGAGAAGTATTGTCTCAGTGCCTCTACATTTTTGCTTAGTTTCTAAAGCACTTGTATTAATATAACATTTGACATGTACTTTAGATCTATTAATTTGGTCAATTTGGTTACTTTGATTTTATTTTAGAAATTATTAGTTATTTGATTGAGTTCTATTGAATGATTTTTATTTTATTTTTTAATTATTAGTGTGTTTAAAGTTATGTCTTAATGTTAATGATTGAACGATTGATCGAGTGGGTCACTTTGGTGACCACTATGATACTCTAGATTCAACCAGGCTTCTAAACCGGGTTTGGGGTGTTAATGTAACACCCCTAGTCCAGTTCGAGCGTCAAACTCGAGCTATAGAATGCTACTACTGTTACCAAAGCGAGTGACCCACAACTTATAACAACTAATTCACTTAAACAATAATTCATTTCATAATTTAATGTACAATATGATTTACAAAAAACAAACTAAGACTCAAACGAGCTTACAATAGCTCTTAGATGACCTAAGAATGAAGAAGGACCATACTAATAACTTTCAAAATTTTGATACCCACATTAATTACCAATACCATTTTCAATTGTGATGTTTAAAAAATCAAAGTAAAATTTATAAGTATTGATACTTGACCTAAGGTATCGACACTCACGTTAGGAGGTATTGATACCAAATTTAGTATCGATACTGTTTTGATATCCTACCCTTTTTCAAAATTTAAACATATTGATACCTTTATAAAGTATCGATCCTTGAGAATAAGTATCGATACCAAATTAACATTCTGTCAATTTTGAATCATGGTAATTTGGTAAAGTAGCGATATCTTAGTCCATGGTATTAGTAACTTTTTCCAGATGGTCAAAACTCTCACATTTAAGTACTTTTACATGCTCAAGCCAAGAAAAAATCAAATGGTGCTTAAGGGCACCCTACAAACTTGTACAAAGAAATTCATTTCATACCTTAAACACCATCATTCAACCATTTCCAAATAAACCAATATCATACATCAAAATAATCCCTAAACATACCAATTTCTAATTTGTAACATTCTTAACCATTAACATTTGCATTCATTCAAGTCCAACATTTAAGCATTCTACAATATACACATATAGGACATAAGATATTGCTTAAATATACATTCATGCACATATGAACATTAGTTTTCCAAGTTCAAACATTAAACATAATGTCAACCAAATCAAAAACTCACAAGCTATGTCATACAAAAGCCCCAAAGTACATACCACAATACCGAGTTAAATGAGTAAAAGTCTACTGAGTTGATAAAAGGATTGTAACACCCTAGAATTTTTATTTTTGTTCTTGCGAAGGTGTGACACAATTGTGTATCTGCTTCAGTGGTTAAGTGTTCTGGGTGTGTG
>JABEZY010262327.1:0-16409 GCA_013467495.1 Gossypium gossypioides
TTGCTACTTGGTAATTGGGCATGATTTATGATCTGGGTCAGGTTCAAAATCGTGAATTGATCACTCCTTCGAGGGGTTTTAGTGTTTTGTACCTGTAATGGACGACGGGGAGCTTGATTTTTCGAACCAGGAAGTGTTTTCCGGGAATAACATGGGTGATATCCCAAGCAGTTGTTCAATGGACAGTTTTTTCGATGAATTGCTCAATGATTCTCATGCTTGTACCCATACACACACTTGTAACCCGCCTGGACCGGATAACTCTCATACACACACTTGTTTCCATGTCCATACCAAAATTGTGCCTGCCTCAACTGAAGATAAGGCTTCAATCGATGACACTGCTGGTTCTAGGGAGAAATCGAAGAAACGACCGCTGGGGAATCGAGAAGCTGTGAGGAAGTATAGGGAAAAGGTTAAGGCACGAGNGAGCCGCATCGTTGGAGGATGAGGTTATGAGATTGAGAGCAGTGAACCAGCAGCTGTTGAAGAGATTGCAAGGTCAAGCTGCATTGGAGGCTGAGGTTGCAAGGCTTAAGTGTTTGCTCGTGGATATCCGAGGGAGAATAGAAGGGGAGATCGGTTCGTTTCCATATCAGAAATCGGCAACTGCTGTTAATGGTATGAACATGCCTGGTGCTTATGTGATGAATCCCTGCAATGTGCAATGCAATGATCAGATGTATTGCCTTCATCCTGGAGTCGAAGGGAGAACGGGAGAAGATGCGACGCTGAATGGACAGGGATTTAATGGGTGTGACTTCGACAATGTTCAGTGTTTGGCAGACTATAACTCCGGAGCAAAGGAGCTTTCTACAGGTGGGGTTGGAAGTGGCAGGTCCAACGGCAATTCTTCTGGCACTAAAAGGAGGAAAGGTAAAATTTTGGGTTTCTTTGTCTTAAATTCTTTATATAATTCTGGTCAGTAACATCATCAATTATTAGTTTTTTAGAATGATCAATAGAGGCATGAAGTTTTTTGCTTGGTTTTTGTTGTACCTTCTCAGGGCTGCTATAAGTAGTTTTGTTCTTGTGTGTTTATGTTGAAGTTATTTGTTGTAACTATATAGTTCATTTATTGTTTTAAGCATATCAACCATGTGGTAGTTCTGGTCCATAACAACATCAATTATTAGTGATTAAATGATCAATAGAGGAATGAAGTTTTTTGCTCGGTTTGTGCTTTGTTTTACCTTGTCAGGGCTGTCATAAGGAGTTCTGTTCTTGTGTGTTTATGTTGAGGTTATAGGCTGTAATTATATAGTTCATTTATTGTTTTAAGCATATCAACCATGTGGTAATCCCGGTCAATAACAACATCAATTATTAGAGTTTAGAATATGATCAATAGAGGAACGAAGTTTCTTGCTCGGTTTGTGCTTCGTTTCACCTTGTCAGGGCCGCTATAAGGAGTTTTGTTCTTGTCTGTTTATGTTGAAGTTATTTGCTGTAACTATACAGTTCGTTTGTCGGTCTAAGCATATCAACCATATGGTAATTCTGGTCAATAATGACATCAATTATTACTGTTTCGAATGATCAGTAGAGGAATGAAGTTTTTTTCTTGGTTTATGTATGTTTTAAATAGGCTTGCTCTCTCATACTGAGCAGTCTTCATAGTGTAAAGAAAAACAGCATATTTATTGTTCAATGCAAGCATGTCCAAATCCTTTTGGTGCATGAGCCCTACTCAGAAGATATATGAAGTTGTTCTTGCAAAATCCGGAACATTATGAACTTTGGTGATTGTTTCCAAACTAATTGTTGCCGCATACAATGTGTAGCACTCTTGTTTCGAGTATTCTTTGGCTATGAGGCTGATACTTGTTTTCTTGGCAGGTGTTCGTCCAGCCACGGCAGGTTGAAAAACTGTCAAGTATCATCCAGAGTCTGCAGAGTACAAGATTCGTATTCCATCAAGCAGTTTTCTTGGGATGCAGCACTTTTTTCCCTCAGGTCGCATTGTGTTTTTATTTTTATTTTTATCATTCTTCTACTAGTTATTTTTAACCCTACTTATGGGTCTTGTCTTCTTAGTTTATATCCGTGGCGTATAAATAATTCTCTTCCAACAAGCTGTTTCGCATTGCCTTTTATCATCTTTTTCGTTCTGGCTCTTTTTGTTTTTTTGTTGAATGGTCTTCTTAGTTTATATGTTTTAAAGCAGACAACCTTGTAAAGCTCAAACTTTTCTGGGTTTAATAACTTGTACCATTTTCGAGCAGCGACTGATAGTCTGATTTTCTCACCAAAAGCTAAACTCAACCGAAATAAAAGGCCTTATCTTGTCTTTTTACTCGCATTGCATGAGTATTCCTTAGTAACAACTGTCGATGATGCTAAGCTTTGCTGATTTTCTTTTTGCCTTGGTTCTGGTTCGGTTGTTCTAAGCTATATGGATTCTTTTATTGCTGAATTACAGAATTAGGGAAGATGGAATATCTTTGATGATGTTTCGCTACTGTGAGCCCTTATCGGGTGAGTTATGAGTTTCGGTCACTTAGATGTGACATGTCATTCTTATGGGAGGCTGCAGGTTAGCTTGCATATACCTTTCAGCCATTCGTATTCGGCTATTCCAGTTTTGCATGGCATTGACAGGAATATTGCTTTTGCCATAAGTATTCTGTTTAGGAAGGGTATGAGTTGCAGTCCCGAGGGAAACGCCTCATCATTGTCCGATGAAAACTTACCGATAATTGTAAAAGATGGCGTAGTGGAGCATTGCAGGTGTTTCTTTTTGTTTCATGGACTGATGATAATCCCGGAGAGTAGTCGGCTTCTTAGCTTTCTTGGAGCTTACAAGTTGAAACAAAAATGGGGGAAAAGAGAAAATATGTGGCATTCTGATATATATATATATATAAAGTGGTTGGATTTTGAGGATTCAATGAACTATTAGATCTTGAATTCCCTTTATAAGTCCTAATCCTTGACCCGAACTTAAAACGAATTTCGTTAAACTTGAAATGATTTGTAGATGAAAAAATCTGAATATCTTGGGTCGCTTGAATGAATGAATCGTAAACAAATGTCGGAAACACTGGTTTGCAAGGCTTTTCAGCTCCCATTCTTCTCTTGTGTTTAAGTTCAAGACCAGTTAATCTTACCCTAAGTGGGGTAGATAGTATTTAACAAACTCATTAAATTACAAGTTATAATGAAGAACTAATAAATAAGAATTTGGAGTTCTTTGGAATTTTATTTAGGTAAATGCATGCTTGATTGCTTGTAGCTCAAGTAGAGGTGACCCAAAATGGGTTCGGTTCACTTACTTAGATGTAGTATGGTTTAATTTGTCCGTTTGAAGCCAAGAGTTGAGTTAAGGGATTGGAGTGATATGTTACGAGAATCTTTGAATGTACGAATAATATTCTCTATCAATCTGATGAATTTTAATTTATTTCATTGGGTTAAATAGGACTTGTTATGGATATGCATCACCTTCTTTTTGAAGTCTTGTTTGATTTTCAAACGTCAAAAAGGAGAAAACATGATAGCCATCCCACCCTCTATTCATCATCATGACTACAAAAATAAATAATATTTGATAATTTTTTTTAAAAAAACAAAAAGGGTGATGGTCAATGCTTTTGTTGGTGGGTGTAGTTATGGTGAAAGTGGAAAGTACTAAGTCAACTTTCGAAAAAGAAAAAATAAAGATGCCGATTTTGCTTGCTTTAAAGCAACGTTACCAACCCATATTTTCAAGGCCCTTTTTTTGTTCAATATTTTCAAATCGAGAATATAAAGAATCAGGGTTTAAGGTTTTAAGAGAAAAATTCGAAAAAATTCGAGATTTTGTCCCCTAAGTGTTTGAGGTTATTGGAATGATTGCATACTTATTAGATGTTGAGGTTTTATTTTATTTTTAAAATGCGAGAAAAGTTTTAAAAAAATCATATCAATTTAAGAATTAAACAACATTTAATTTTTAAACTTAGCATGTTTTTTCAGCTTCGTCTTTGAATTTTTTTGTTAATAGTTTTCTCAATTTGATTTCTAAACTTGAATTTCGTTAAAATATTATACCGTGATAATACGAGATTATTTCACATCATTATCTGAAAATTTTAAAAATTAAAATTTAAGTTTAGAAACTAAATTGATTAAAACTACTAAGTTCAAAAACTAATAACGTGTACTTCAAGAAAAAAGGAAAGGAAAATCTAATAATGTGAATAAAAAAATTTATGGACCAAATTGAGAGAAAAATGTTAATCTCAAGAATTAAATGTATTATCCCTAATATATGTGCAGTCAGTCAAAGCAGCAGGAGAAAGCACAGGAAGCAATGCAATTTGCTTACAACCTTTCATGAAGAGCATTAATGAAAAAAATGATGATTTTAAAGACAGAAAGAAGGTATAATAGACGTGAGTTTCGAATCCCGTTTATGAGAATAGAGCACATTTCATGACTAATTATTTACTTTTTTGAAAAACACTCACGGCGAGAGAATTAGTTACGACTAGTCTTTTTTTATTATATAAGTTTACATTCTAATTTTAGATATACTAGAAATCTTTTTACACGCGTATGCGTGTAGAAATTACGTATTTAGAACACGTGTGTTTAAAACTAACATACAATAAATAATGAAATATAAGGTTTCAAATTACTAAGAATAACAGCACATATGTAATATGTCCAAAATTAAAATAAAAAATAGTATGTGCAATGATATTAGTTATATTATACGTTGATAATGGCAGTAGGAATGATTGCAAAAAAAAGAAGAAAAAAATAAAAACACGTAGATTTTATGTGTAAAACCCTTATCGGGAAAAATCATGGGTAGAGGAAGAGAAATTCACTAATGTTGAAAAACAATAATATAAGAGGTTTGCAGCTATACACAATTTTTAAGCGTTAAACAACGTGTCTAATTGAAGAAGTATAATCGTATACAAATTCAACTTGTGCGGACATTCGCTCCCACAGATCCTCATTTCTTTAACAAGTGAGTTGCACATCAAACTTTTCAAGTCAGATCAGACGGGATTCAGGTCACACAACTCTAACAATATCAAAGTTATTTGGCTTTTTTCATCATGCTTTGATTCAAGCTTGTTAGGTTGAAATGTAAGGATTCAATTTTATTTTTTTTTAACAATCTCATTATCGGTTTTGATTATATCTGTTTTTTTTAATTATGATGTTTTTAAAAATAGTAGGCAAAATACATTATATTTTTAATGAGAGACGCAAGTTCAAAAAATTTTAGAGATGACATTATTAATAAAAACCGTCACAAACTTCAAACATAAATCGTAAAAAGAATAAAAAAATTAGCATAGAAAGTAATTGATGATGATGATAATAATTCTATTTTTATGATAAGCATCCTTGGCTGCAAAGATTCATGCATATAGTGGGTCAAAGTCTTCACAATTATTATATTATCATAAATTAACATGATGCATGCAGTCTATATATGACATTGAGGATTGAATGTATATCTCTTTCTATGTTTCCAGCGCACCAATTCCATATATAATAATACATGTACTAATTTAAATTTATATCCTTTAGTTGATTGAGTTTTAACTCGATTAGTATGAATATTGTTGTTAATATAAGAAGACATGCGTTCGAGTGCGTTGAAATGTATCATCCTCCTATTTATGGGCTAAGGAGGAACTATGAATAATTCTAAGTATTGTATAAAAAATAACAGATGATCAGAACATGTAATGAAATTGTTCAAAAATTTTCTATACTTTACAAATGCCCTGTGGTTGTGTCGGCAAACATTGAAGTCTCAAATTTGTGGACTTAATTGCAAAAGTATTCACAAGATGCCACTTCAGTTAAATGCATGGGATGGGTCACATTTGGATGGAACATTGCCTTATACCCCTGAGCTAAGCCTCCTTGGTCTAATCAAAACAATCCCTCATGTCTCTTTCAAAGTTTCCTAGTCTTCCACCATGAAAAGAAAAATGGTGTAATTCTGCTAATAGTCCTTGTATAATGCATAAATTGTGGATTTGAAATAATCGGGGTCAAATTACTATTCTCTTCTAAAATTACTTGAATCTCCATAGGAGAGATATCAAATAAACACAAATCTTCATCATTGGCAAGTCATTTTAGCTCATGCATCCGCTACATGATTATTTTCTCTAGGGAGATACCGCACAGACCACTTATCTTCACGGGATAAAATTTGTTGGATTCTCCTAACAAGATATATACTTGCCCCAGCTAATTGGCGATCACAAATAGCTTTAACAACCTCAAGATTAGCAAATTGGATGATAACCTTATTATGTCCTTTATAAAGATTTGCAGCAAAGACAAAAAGACTAAATTCATAACTTACACACAATACAGGGGCTAATACTAGAATTTGACAAAAAATAGTAATGGCATTTTCCTTGATAAAGATTTGCTTTGCTTATTTCAATCCACCCTTTATTTTTTTAACAATCTCATCCCATCATATTTGTTATTTTTTACACAATGCCTAGAACTAGGTATAGTCCGTCCCCAACCCATAAATAGGAAAACAATGTGCTTCAACGCACTCAAACCCACATCCTCCTGCATTAACAAAAATACCCATACGAATCGAACTAAAACTCAATCCACAATCCCATTTTTTTGAAATATATAAAACAATCATAATCCCACAATAAGTATATAATGTAATCATAATTGAAATGTCAATGTCTTGGGTTAGTTTTAGTATATAGTTTGAAATTTGAGTTTAGTCAAAGCAATTTAATGGAATTTAAATTTAGGTTTGACAACGTAAGATGGCTATTTGAAAAATAAAGAATGAAAATCAAGACTTGTAATCATTCACCAATTACTTCATTTTCTTTAGCTACTGAAGAAAATGAGAGAATCCCTTAACTACGGGAGGATCAAGGATAGTAGAAAAACAAGCCCACTTGCCGTATTGGAAAAATTTTGGCCTAATTGATGTACTTTTTAATCAAAATTTCAATTTTCTGTTCAAGATATTTTGATTTTGGTTAAAATATGTTATAGGTCCTTGTATTCTTTATAAATTTAGAATTTAGTTCCCACACTTTTGTTTTCAGGAATTTAATCTTACTTTTTAGATTCCAAAATTCAAACTCAATTGTTAATACTGTTAAATTTGTTGGTGTTGCATTTTCAAAAAAATATATATATATATATATATTCACTTGGTAGCAAAGTAACTAAAAAAATGGCATTGCAATGAAACTGAATTTGACAAAAATAATATTAACAGTGTTAACAGTTGGACCTGAACTTTGAAACCTGAAAAGTAGAGGGACTAATTTATTAGAAATAAAAGTACAAGAACTAAATTTCTAATTTACGAATAGTGCATGGACTCATGACATATTTTAACCCTTTATTTTTTTTCATATCGAGGAATCGAGCTGAGTTGGACCCTTAAATAGGAGATAAACTATCAGAGGTAAACTCTCCTATCATTGTATTTAGAGATGGCAATAGAATGGGACATGGGTGAATGTTGTCAAATTCATCATCGTTTCATTGTTGGTACGCTTTGCTTTATTACCTATTTCACTCCACTATAAATGTGTAATCTTGAAACTATTGTCACCTCCAAGGATATTGGATAGCATCCATCCCTACCCTATCCCATCCCGACTTTAACTTCTTCTTTTTTGCTAGTTATTTTTAGAATTTTCAAAGGTTTGAAATCCATACCTTCAAAAAAAATCAAAGCTAATCGATTTGAAATCCATCAAACTATTCGAGGTTTGCCATCCCTAATTAAAATTTCCATCCACAAGATATAAACTCATAAACTTATTTAAATAACATCGAACTTTTTATTGTTCAATCCAACAAGCATCGGTAAACCCTAAATTTAGAGGCGGATGGTAATGAGAAAATTCTTTTTAGACCATTAATTTTTTTTTCAGTTAGACCATCCAAAAATTTGAATTTCTCATTAAGCCTTCTAAAATTTTCAAGATTTTTAATTAAGTCCCTCCAAAATTTTTGTCAATTCTCATTAAGTTTTTAAATTTTTTGAAAGTTTTATTAGACCTACCCAATTTTTAAACATTCTCATTAAATCCTCCAAAAGTTTTGAGAAATTTAATTAAACCCCTCAAATCTCTAAACATTTTTGTTAGGCCCAAAAATACCAAGAGGTGGGTGAAGTGGTATTTTAAAATTCTTTGCAAACTTTTCTAAATGATAAGGAAAGAGAAGAAAAACTTAGACGATTCGATCTATAGCAGTTCGGCCCCAATTGTCTACCTCTACTACCTTGGTATACCTCAATAAAAAAATTCCCAATTCACTGTATTTAAATTGTTACCTTTCAAGAAAAATGTATAACATAACAATCCATGTGTTTTTCACAAGGTTTAGATAGAACCTTTTCCCCCTAATTTTTATGGCTAAACTAGAACATTTCTTAATTTTTATGGCTCAACTAAAACCCTCCCAATTTACAATTGGTGATTTGAAAGAGAATAAACAAAGAGACCTCTACAATGTATGTATTTACAAAATTAAGCTCTCAAAAAATGAAACGAGAGTGATAAAAGATCTAACAATAAGCTCCCAAGAGAAATGAAAGAATAAATGTTTGAATACTTTTCTCTTGATCTTGACGCTTGGATATTTCTCTCCTGAGTTTTGAAGTGTATTTCTACCAAGAAACAAGTTTGTGGGTATTTATGACCGTTGGGGATGAAATCTAGCCGTTGAAAGCATTAATTTCGAACTTAAAATTTGTCCCTACACGTCATGTCTTAAGACCTAACAAGACGTCTCGAGACAAGGCTAAAAAATAGTCTTCATATAGCTGTGAGCAGGCCATGTTTCAAGACATGAATAATATGTTTCAAAATAATTTGTCAATTATCTTTAAACATACTGCACAATATCTCAATATAAATATCTCCTAAAACAAAGTTTTATCTTGAAGCTTTCATATATCGAGAAATATAATTATATATTTCAAGACTTGCACATCAAAATCCAATAAAAACATTTTAAACATCTTGGAATACTTTGTAATTAACCAATCAAAACATCAACTTTCATAATTCGCACTTTCCTCTCTTTCCAAGTTATTTCACTTAAACAGTAAAAACAAAAGCAAAACCGTGTTTCCTACACGAGAAACTAAGGCAAAAATGGGGTTAAATCGTTATCAAATTGAAAACAAACATAGAGAAAAAAGAAAGCTTGGTGACACTTTTTTCTATGCTCATAGTTCTTTATTTTTTAGCCTTAGGTTCAAGATTTACATCACTCAAAGACCCAACTTTTGAAGTGGGGACGGCCTCCATTATGGCAATTGGGAAGTGAAATAAAAGAGGCTGGTACTGCCAAGATTGTGGGTCTTTGTCACACCATAAAAACATCACCAAGTCTAAAGCAAAACGAAAGCAAAGAGAAGTTGCATTTGGCACCAACTTCGAGATAGAAATAAGGTAAATTGCATTTAAAGAGGTACGTTTTAATTATTCTAACTTAAAAATGTTATCTGAGTAAACTATTCAAAAAAGATTTTACGTGACTTAACTATTTACAAATTTTTATTTACGTCATTAGGTTTTTATGTACTTTTCTATCAAATTTAGCTAATAAATTCTAAGCGACAATTTAACGATCTGTATGATGGGTTAGACCCATTGACGAGTAAAATATACCTTAGATCTAAGTTGATTTGACAGTCAGTGTTAGAGATAAGAGAAGAAAGTGTTTGAATTTTAATTCACAAATTCATAATGTTCAAAGTTATTTCATGAAATAAAAAAATTAAAATTTAGAAGAGAAAAAGAATGAGAGCTTTTGATTGATGCAAGTAGTGTAAATAGAGAATGTCATATAATAATGATTCTAACAATTCAATGTGTCATGTGTAATTTACCAAAAAAAGGCGGTACGAATAGAAAATATCATATCGCAACATTCTAACAATCCAGTGTGTCATATGTAATTTATCAAAATGTAAACTTACAAATAATTTAATAACTTCAGATGTAATTTACCAAAAAAAAATGCCAAGCCAAAAGCAAAAACGAAAGCAAAGGGAAGTAGTCGGGAAGCTGCATTTGGCACCAAGTACGAGATAGAAAATATAGTCTTTGGATTTTATGTAAATATACTTTTTAGTATTTGAATTTGATTTTAATTTCAAATTAGTACTTATGTTTTTTCTTTTTTTCATATTGGTACTTGAATTTAACTTCCATTACACATTTTAGTCAGTTTTATAATTCTATTAAAATGAAATGAGGTGGATCGAACAAGCTATTACACATGGCAAGTACATCAGATGATGATGTGTATCATGTGTTTGAACTTGATCAATCCATGTCATTCAATTTTAACATAGTTATAAAAATGGACCAAAATGTGTGATGAAAGTAAAATAAATTTGGGTACCATTGTTACATGTGGTAGGACGTGGTATGTGTGTCGTGTGCCTAAACATCATTGGTCCATATTATCTGATTCTAAAGGAGTTAGAAAATTGGACCAAAATACGTAATGGAAGTCAAATTCAGGTATAATTAGAATCAACAAAGAAATCTAAGTATGAATTTGAACACTAAAATTAAAAAGTATCAAAAAGTATAATTTACCCTTTTTTCGCAAACACTAAAAAAAAAAGTCTATTTAAAAAAAATAGTAGCTGGTCAATGAGGTAAAGTAGGCAGGTAGCTGGGAACTTGGGTTTTCTATTTATTTTATTTTTATTGTGTGTGTATGTGTTGGTATTGGTGTCTTCACAAATTCACATGCTTTGCACCAAAGGATACAGAAGAGCCTTGCAGGCAGGCAGGCAATGAATGTGGTGATTCTAATAGGAATAGGGCTCATGGGTCTCCCACGGTTGGTGGGCAGCACATGGGACTCAATTGGAGTTATTAATTCTACTCCAAATTTGAAAATTCTAGTGAATTAACTTCAACATAATTCGATTTTATTAAAACATATGAATAATTCAGTTCTTGATTGAATTCGAAATTATTTGAATGATCCAAACTCATAATAATAGACTCGAAAAACTAGAGTTTCGAGCTCAAATGGGTAAAGCCTAAAAATACTTGAATTCAAAATGATTTGAACTTGGAACAGCTTGAATCGAAGATAACCCGAATTAGAAAATGACAAAAATAAGTAATCCCAAAATTATTCAAACTTAAAGTAACCATAACCCAAAACGATTAACATTTATAATGACCCTATCAAAAAACACTAGCTTCAAACCAAAATAACCAAATCCTAAAACGACATAAACATGAAACCATCGAAACCTAAAATCTAAAATATTCATACCCAACCGTATATAACCCTATTCAAAATAACCCAAAATTTCAAACACCAAATTAACTCAATCCAAGTTATTCAACTCAAAACTAATAAAATCTATTGAATTCATAGTTATGGGGCCACCCTCCTCCCCACTCCATATGCCCCATTGGTGTCTCACCTCACCACAAGTTTCCTGTCAACTTCCTTCTCGAATCCAAAAGGAAACATTGCTTTCAAAATAAAGATCGTCATTTCTGGCCTATTGAGTCTTAGCTTAATTGATATAAGTACTGTTACCAATGAAGAAAACATGAGTTCGAGTGCGCTGAAACGCATTATCTTCCTATTTATACGTTCAGATATAATTAGAACCTGTAACGAAATTGTTAAAAAAAATTATCATTTCTCACTCTTTTATTTTATAAGCATGTATGTATTGTAAATATAACAGTATGTATTTTACCCAAGAAAAAAAAACAACAACATCAGCAATGCCTTGGCAACTGTGTTTTCCATTGCTTATGGACTTTTCTGCATGGGCGAGTGACATTGGACAAAAAAATTTCCGTGATTTAGGATCCATTGTTGAATTAGAAAAATGGTGTGTCTAAATCTTTTGGTCAAATTTTGTTATAGTCCCTATACTATGAGTAACTTGTAGATTTACTTATTGTACTCTAATTTTGTTGTTTTTAATCATTATACTCTTTGGATTTTAAAATTTTAGTCCCCACTAAACATTAATTGTTAAATTTATTTTCAGCACACATACTATTACATGTTTAATGATATGTTAACTTGTTATTTTTCATATAATACTCGCAAAAAAAAAAAAAACTCAAGTCATTTTAGTTAATTGATTTAACGGCTATCGTTTGAGCTATGACTAACATTTCAAATTAAAAAAAAAAAAAGTATAGGGATTCAAAAATGGTCAAATGGGAGAACATGTAATAAAATTACAACTTACGCATATTATAAGACTAATAGAAAATTTTGATTTAGTAGATTTAACCGTTATCTTGTGGTCAGGATTAAATTTCCAAATTTTGAAAAGTACAATCACTAAAATTAATTAAATTCGAATATAGGCCTATAGGGACTAAATCTATAATTTACATATAATATGAGGACTAATAATAAAATCTGACCAAAGTCATTTTCATGGATTAGTATGAGGTGTTGAAACTGTTGATCCATGTGGAGTACCAGAGACACTGACAAATCATGTTATGGAGTAAGAGTTGTGGATTTTGGAACAATATATTATTAATTGATTTTCCCTTGTACAAATAATTCTTTCGAGACAATTTGTCTTGTACGCCAAAGCTATCTTCGAATAGCTCACTGGTATACCATTTAGAGAAAATTTATTTTAAGGGGTTAAAATTAAATTATAAATATTTAAGAGTATTGAGGATGACCGACTTTTTTAAGAGAAATCTTCGCATTGATGTTCATCGAGCAATGAATTGAGCGCAAATGATACCATAGTTGCATAGTAAGGGCCACATAAGCCTCGAGTTGGTGGCTCAAGTCATCCTGTGCTCAAGTAACACCGTTATTATTCTTCACCAACCGAGATGCTTCCTCTATGAATCATACACGGCTCTTCATAGAGGTTGGGAGAAAACCTCCCGACATGAGGACAATATCTTCAATTGTTGGGGTCTTGTCAGTTGTCTGACAGACGATACTTCGAAAACTTCTCTCGAAGAAGCCAACCCCTTCAACAAAGAGAGTTAAAGTATAATTTGATCTTTGTATATTCATATTATTTTAGAAATTTTGAAAGGGATTAAACTAAAAATTTATCATCTTGGTTGGGTCAAAGCACAGATTTACCATTACATTAACTTACAATTTAGAATTTTCAAAGACTAAAATGATTCTTTCTTGGGCAACCTACTCTAGTAGTCATCCAATTATTAATAATCTTTTTTGGTCACTCAACTATGAAAAGTTACAAAATGGTCACCCAATTATTTAATTTTATCTTTTTTGGCCGCTAGCTAACTGATTGTGCCAGTTTTTTAAAATTGACACAATTGCAGGGTTAGTACTCACGTGCTCACGGAGGGGATATTCTCACACCACACACATGCACAAATTACATTCAAAAGGAGCTACTCAAATAAAAACTTACCATTGCTCTCACGAAAATTTAAATTCGGGTGGATTCTAAGGATAAACAACCATTAGGCGAAGAGAGTTGATTCGATAATTCAATTAATTGTAATAAAAACTTAAGATTTAGAATGGTTATTTAATTGACCATTTCAGAGAGTTGTATTAATTCACACAATTAAATATATTAATTATTAATCCACTTTGAATTTTTCTTTTCAATTTTGAGATTAAAATAAAAAAACAAACAAACAAATGCCTCTGAAATCTCTGACCCGATAGTTTAGTCACAATATCTGCATGTGTACGTAGTTGCTTAATTATATGATTAGTTTTAAGGCATAAAATAGGCTTGGTTTTTAGTTAAATATATATGGGGGTGATATAATGTTTAGTACCCTAAATTTTACAATTAGGTCCATTTGGTACTTGTACCTTTTTGGTTCACTTTAGGGTTAAAATATACCATAAGTCTCTATACTCTTTACAAGTTTAAACTTTAGTCCCTAAACTTTAAGTCTAGGAATATAGCCCTACTTTTTTTTATTTCAAATTTTAGGCCAAAATTGTTAATACTGTTAATTTTTTTTTAAAATTTGTTGGTGTTTTGTTTTGAAAATTTTAAAACAAAACCTCACTTGGTAGCAATTTAACTAAAAAAAATGGCGTTGCAATAAATATGAATTTAACAAACAGTTAAACTTAAATTTCGAAATCTGAAAATTAGATAAACTGAATTCCTAGAAATAAAAATGCAAAGGCTTATGACATGTTTTAACCCCACTTTAGCATCTAAACTTGGCAACTAGGAGTCTTACATCATCAAATTTTTACGTTTACCAAATTTAGGAATCAAAATAGACCAAGATGCAAAGTTCGAATACCAAAGTGAAACAAAAAAGTATAATTAACAAAATGAACCTAATAGACAAATTCAAGGACTAAAACTTATATTAACCCTATATATAAAATATTCTTACATAAATTCACAACTATGAGCTCACCTTTTTTTTCCCTTATAAATACACACCACCACCCTTCATTTCCTTTTTGTTTTCCCTATGTCTTTAGTTTCTTTGATCCAAAGGAAGAAAACCCATTTGAATCTATATTAAAAAGCAAAGAAATTTGAGTGAAAAAAAAAAGGGTCTTGATTTAGTTTTTCATTTTGGTCCTTTTGAGGGATTGTTTTCGGTTTTGATTGTTTGAAAGTTCAAAAAATGGCCATACAAGCTCAGTTATATTCAGATAATATTGGTTTCCCATTATGCAATTCCTACGATTATAATGGTGGCAATGGTAATGATGGTTTCAATTCATTTCATGTTGGTCCTCAATGGAAACCACAGCTACAATTTCAAGAACAGCTTCAAAATCATGAGATTGATGAGTTCATCAAATCACAGGTATTTTGATTTATATTTTTCAAAAATAATTTCTTTTAATAAAATTTGATGATTGGGTTTTGATTTAATTTTTCAATTTTGTTTTAGGATGAGAGATTGAGATTATTATTACAAGAACAAAGAAACCAACAAGTTTCAACCATGGTGAAAAAGCTTGAATCCAAGGCATCTTTTTTAGAAGAAGAGATCACAAAGGCCAAAAACAGAACAATGGAGCTTCAAATTTTAATGAATAAGCTAGAAATGGAGAACCAAACATGGCAAAGAGTGGCACAAGAGAATGAAGCCATGGTTGTCTCTTTGAACAACATGCTCCAACAATTACAACAGCAATTAGACAATGGTGTCGATGATGCAGGGTCTTGTTGTGAAGAAACAGAGGGAAACAGAGGATTTGGTGTCGTTGAAAGGACAATGATGGTGTGTAAATGTTGTGATTCTCGAAATTCCTGCGTTTTGTTCCTTCCTTGTAGACATCTTTGTACATGTAAGGATTGTGCAGCTTTTCTTGACTGTTGTCCTGTTTGCACAACAGTAAAGAAAGCTAGTATTGAAGCTTTGGTTTCTTAGATGCTTGAGCAGAAAATTTTCTAGGAAAATTGAAAAGGAAAAACAATGATGATATAAGACAAAAGGTAACCCATGTTGAAGCTAGGCATTAGAATTTTTATTTTATTTTTTGAATTTTAGTTTTTTAGATTGAAATTTGTATTTAAGTGGGGAAAAAAATTAACTGAACATAAATTTCACAAGAAAAAAAATATATTATTAGGGTTAATATAAAAATTTATACTTAACTTTGATTTTAATGTTCAATTTAGTACTTAAAGTTATTTTTTTGTCCTATTGATTTTGACTTCAATACTCAAATTGGTAGCTTTTTTTTTTTTCAATTTGATATTTGAGTTTTCTTCTCAATTACGAGTACTTGTGTTTTTTTTTAATCTTGATTAAATACCCATTTTTTTATTAGAGCACACTTGTTAAATATTTATTGGGTCATATGGTACCATTTGATCTGGGTACTAAATCGAACATTAAAGCTAAACTTAAGTACCAAATTGAACATTGAAGACAAATTCAAATATCGAGTAGTTTATTAATCATATTGGTTATTTGCATAAAAAATTCAAGTTATGGTCCAAATTAAAAGTTGGTTTTTAAATTTCAAAATGTTTTAATTGAGTTATCAAAAGATCAATAAAGTAATTGTAATGTCAGTTTGAATATGATGTGAAATATATTAAAAATACTAGGATTAAGTTATAAACAAGTGCGATGTGTGTGCTTATTGCGTTTACAGATTGAATATAATATGTTGAAAAAAAATTAATTGATACAATACTGATACTTTGAAGATTTGATTAGAATGTTTATAGTTTGGAGATCATTTTAAAATTCAAGCTATAGTTTAGGGACGTCCTGAAGAATTAACCCGAATATCAATTTAATCCATTCAAAGTCAGTCAAAATGTGCTTATGATCAGTTTAGGGATATTTGATTATTCATTTAGTTTGATTTGATCTGAGCTAAATTACACCTTAAAATCCTGATCAGTCCAACATAATTTAATCAATAAAATATTTCAAATAAATTAATATTTTTAATAAATATTA
>JABEZY010262439.1:0-14822 GCA_013467495.1 Gossypium gossypioides
AAATTTCGAGAAAATATGTTCAATATTTCACAACTCAACATGTTCACTAAGACCAAATGGTTTATTTTCATTTTCAGGCTTGAAAATAGTCCAAAAACATAAACTCATTCTTCTGACCATTTTTAAGGAATCCCTATAGGATTGCAAATGGATCATTTCCATTTTCATTTTTGGAAACCTACATTCTTTTCCAAATGATTTCATTTCTCCATTTCGGAGAAAACCATAATCAATTCAAAATGTTTCACATTTCTCTTTTCATATTTATTTTGTTCATTTCTATTCAAACACGCAATTCATTTTTCGCTACAATGAGCTAGCGGAGGGACCAATTAGACATACGTAGTTGAGAATCAAATTATTTATAGTTAAGTTATAAATTTTCACCTATTAATTATAAAATCATTTAATCGCAAATTTATTCCACTATAGTATCGTGATTGAGCTCTCCCCAGCGACATACCGATACACAAGTAACAACTTTGTCCTCGTCCATTGACCTTGTCATAAGTATGTTACCCTCATAAGATATTCTTGATCTCTTTGGGATAATACCCGTTCTCCCAATATGAACCTATTTTATCTTGTAGTAACCATTATATCTTCTTTCATGAAAAGTCAATCACTATCAAATAGTGATCAAGTCATCCATCATAAAGACAGATGACCAGTGGTCATGTTTACTTTTCATCAACTATGTAATACCAATAAGAGGATATCATTTAACCATGTTTTGGACTATGAATTCTACTATTGTGAATGACGCTACATACTAAAGAAGTTGTACACCCAACACACCAACTATTGGTTCCTTGTCTATTTGAACTCAAGCATTTACTTACATCAAAGTGTATGAGTTACACATACATAGTCTGCTATCCACTCAGGATTTAGGTATGACACACTATGAATGTCACAAGTGAATAAATCCATAAACGGATTTAGTATCTATTCTACTTGGGTCATGTCTAATGTACTATCAGTCCAGTCAATCACATCCATATCTCTATCTTCTGAAAGTCATCTGCTCCGATGCCCAAGACAAGACATTTCCCCAATTGGACTTGATAGATGACAAATTAGTCTTTTAATCAGTTTTCTCATTTTCGATTAGACTAAGGACATGTTTAGGTTCGTCTACTAATACAAGTTGGCTTTCCGTACTACGATCCGACCACGTAATACCGCTTAATATTAGTTAAACATTTAGACAACCAATGAGAAACATTTGCTTCCATTTTACTTTGCGTGCAAAGACCATGGGAGGAAAATTATACAAAGTATATTAATATAATCAATGGATTTGTTTTATTAACCAAGCTATTAAAAAAAATTACAAGTTTACAAATGAATATACTACACTCAGTGCACCATATCCAACATAGAGAACTTAATAGGTTAGTCACAATGTGCTAGAGATGAATGAAAAAGAAAGTTGATTTCCTACCCATTATCATGATTTTTATAGACAATATTTTCTACCAAACACAACAACTACCCCTAATAAACTTTGTAAGTTGTGAAACGTTTCTTGTACACTAAAACAAGCAAACTAAACAAGTCATTCAACTACCTAACCATATCAAGCTGTCATCTATAGTAATCTAGTTCAATTCCAACTAGGTCTCAACTAAACTTTAACAATACTCATCGAGCCATCATTTTCACACTAAAACATGGAAAACAAGTCTATCGATCAGCGAACTAACAAGTTCGTCCAAAGTATCTAGGGTTGGTAGATTGTCTCACAAAAGAGTCAGCCAAATCCTAGAGTCTACCAAATGGTGAATTCCAGTGAGGCATTCCTTATTTGGGTCTACCGTCAAATCCATACAATACGCAACCCAAGCATTTAACAGATAATTCACCAATCTCTCCCTTTTTCTACCCTAGGCTTAATCAACTATTCTCCAAACAACATATTGATACAGTCTACGATGGGCGGGACATTACAAATCTCCTTTACTTAGAAAATTTTCTTCTTGAAATTCTTACATGCGAATAGCTGAGGATATTACTATTTCATCAAACTCTCTCTTTCCTAGGTGGCTTCCTTCATATTGTGATTTCTCCTCAAAATTTTTACCAGTGGATTTATTCTATTTCTCAATTCTTTCACTTCTTGCCAAAATATGAACAGGCTCTTCTTCATAAGATAAGTTGGGTTCCACCTCTAGTGCTTCTACTTACACCACATGGTCTGGATTTGATCGATATCTCCTCAGCATGGATATGTGAAACACGTTATGAATCCTTGGCAGTTCCAGAGGTACTGACAATCTATACGCCACTGGACCAACTCGCTCCAAAACTTTGTACGGTCCTATGAAACATGGGCTCAACTTCTCTTTTAGTCCAAACCTTATAAACTTTTTCCAAGGAGAAACTTTCAAAAATACCTTGTCTCCTACTTCAAACAAAATATCCTTTTTTTTTCTTATTAGCGTAATCCTTTTGTCGATCTTGAGCGACCTTTAAGTGGGTTCAAATGATTGAAACTTTCTTTTCTATTTCTCATACGAAGTCAATACCAATTATCTTTCTCTCACTGAGTTCCAACCAATAGGTAGGTGATCTGCACCTTCTTCCCTATAATGCTTGTACGAAGTCAAGACCAATTATCTTTCTCTCACTAAGTTCCAACCAACAGGTAGGTGATCTGCACCTTCTTCCCTATAATGCTTCGAAACACGACATTCCCAGGCTGGCATGATGATTGTTTTTGTACGCAAACTCTGACAAAGGAAGGTAGTTATCCTAATTTAATCTGAAATCTATTACACAACTTTTAAGCATGTCTTCAAGAACTTGGATTACTCTTTCTAATTACTCATTTGTTTAAGGATGGAAGGCAATACTGATTCGTAACTTTGTTCCTAAGGATTCTTAGAGTTGTTTCTATAACCTCGACGTAAACCTTGGATCTTGATTTCACACTATGGGTGTTGGTATATCGTGGAGGCATACAATTTTTGATATGTAGAGTTCCACCAATTTTTCCAATGAGTAGTTTGTGCGTATTGGCAGGAAATGGGCGAACTTAATAAGTCGATCTATAACCACCCACACTGTGTTCTTTTTTGAAGGATTGAGGGGAAAACTTGAAACAAAATCCATGGTGATCTTATCCTACTTCCATTTAGGAATTTCCAAAAGATACAGCTTCTTTGAGGAAACTTGATGTTTTGCCGTTACTTCCTAGCATGACAGACAACTTGAGACATACTCTGATATCTCATTCTTCATTCCAGGCCACCAATATAAATTTCTTAAATTACGCTACATTTTAATGCTTCTTGGATGAAGCGAGAAGGGTCATTGGTGAGCCTCCTTTAACAATTTTTGCCTCAAATTTCCTCCTGCTGGCACATACATTCTACTCATAAATTGAAGTTCACCATCTCTTCCCAGAGTGAAGTTCGTAGTATCAACAGACGCCATCCGCCTCTTATACTCATCACACTTCGCATCTTTTAATTGTTATTTTACAATCTGAGAAAGAAAGATAGATTGAACAATTAATTCTGTAAGAAGTGATACATCGTCTTCCAAACAAACATTCACTCGAAGAGATGCCAGAGCTGTCACAGTTTTCCCAATTAAACCTTCTGCCACTACGTTGGCCTTTCTAGGATGGTACTCAATTACCAGGTCGTAGTCTTTCAGTAGTTCCATCATTAGATTTTTAATGATTCAAATCCATCTACATCATTAGATACTTTAAGCTCTTACGGTTTGAGAACACACGACACTTCTCCCCATAGAGATAGTGTCTCCAGATTTTTAATGCTAGTACCGTAGGTACTAGTTCCAAGTCATGTGTTGGATAGTTCTTCTCATGCGGCTTGAAATGGTGAGATGCATACGCTACAACCTTCCCTCTTTGCATAAGCACACATCCCATCCCATTTAAGGATGCGTCAGTAAACACACTATACTCCATGCCAGACTCTGATTTAGCTAAAATCGGTGTTTCAATTAGAACTACTTTTAGCTTGCCAATGTTCCTTTGACACGCCTCTATCCACTCAACTTTTTCTTTCTTTCTTAGCAGTCGTATGGGAGGTGTCGCCAAAATGGCAAACCCTTTTACGAATCGCCTGTAGTAACTTGTCAAACCCAAGAAACTACTCAACTCAATGGCGTTCTTGAATGATTCCAATCGAGCATAATTTTGATTTTATTAGGGTCTATCCTGATGCCTTCTACAGACATAACGTGGCCCAGAAAATGGACTTCTCTCAACCAAAATTCACACTTCCTAAATTTGGCGTACAACTTCTTCTCTCGTAGAGTTCTTAGCACAATCTCCAGGTGTTCTTCATGATTTTCCATGCTTTTAGCGTATGCTAAAATGTCATCAATAAAAAAAATACAAAAATGGACCAAGTAAGGTTAAAAGAATATATTCATCAAATCCATGAATATTGCTGGTGCATTCGTTAATCCAAACAGCATCACTAAGAACTCATAATGTCCATAGCGTGAACGAAATACGATTTTTGGAGCATCATCACCCTTAATCTTTACCTAGTAGTAACTAGGCCGCATGACGATCTTGGAGAAAGTTATAGCTACACTTAACTGGTGAAACAAGTCTTCTATTTGAGGTAGTGAGTACTTGTTCTTCAAATTCACCTTGTTCAGTTGCAGTAATTGATGCATAAGTAGAGGGTCCCATCTTTCTTTTTCACAAACAAGATTGGCACACCCCAAGGTAAAACGCTTGGTCGTAAAAATCCTTTGTCCAGAAGATCTTGTAGTTGGTTCTTTAGCTCTTTCAGCTCTAATGGCACCATCCTATATGAGTCACATGATATGGGTGTAGTACCAGGTGCTACCTCAATCGAAAACCCTACCTCTCTTTCTAGTGCACCATGTTTGGGAGTTCTTTTGGAAACACAACGGAAAACTCCTTCACAATCAGAACTTCACTGATGTATTTCCTAGATTCAGTCGACTCCATAATATACGCCAAGTAGGCATTTGTGCCCTTAACTACATGCCTTCTGGAGGATACTACCAAAATTATTCTATCCGCGACATTGGTTTGTACGCTAGGCAGTAACACTTCTCTACCTTCTACAGTTAATAACCATACACCTCTGGCTCGACAGTCTACCACGACGTTATGTTTGGTTAACCAATCCAGCCTAAGAATATCATTGAATTAATGAAAACTTAATAGCAATAAGTCTGGCAAAAGATGTGTTTGCCAAAATTCAGTGGGTAAATTTTAATTGCTTTGCTAACCATTGTACTTTGACCAAAAGGGTTGGTCACTAACACATTTGTCTCAGATAAAACAACTTATAGACTATTACCTTCCACAACCTATGCAAAGATGTACGAATGGGTTGAATCAGGGTTTATTAATGCATGAATGTTATTTCCCAAAAACAAAAATTTACCCGTCATAACTCCTGGTAATTTTGTATCTTCCTGGGCCTTAATTACATAGGCTCTGGCAGACACTCTTGAGTTGAGCTTGGTGTAGTTTTTCCTTGGAGCCCTCTGAACTGATTTTGATTTCACAGCTATCCTGGATCTCCCCTCCTACTGAGTATTTTTAGTCACACTTACAGACTATTCTGAGTTCGCTTCAACTTTTGAGTTGATGATCTAGTAACCAACATGCATAACATGCTCCCGCATGTCTCCAACATTTTCCTCTGTGATTCTTTCCACAGTGTTCACATACGGGTTCCTTTATCATTCTGGAACCACCTATACTTTCTATTGAGGTAGCTTGTCGCCCACCTCCTTCTCGACGAAAGCTCATATGTTGACAATCTCTCAATGGTGCAAAGAAGGTTCTATCTTTTGGCTTTTTAAATTATGTTCAAGGTAATAGACTGGAGATCCCATGCTTCATTCTTTCCCTATCCTGCCCTATATTTCTTTCTTGGACAATCGTTTCCATCTTTTGAGCCTTGGTTGTCATAGTTGCTAGACTATGAACTTCTGATGCCACCACCAAAGCATGGATTTCATCCCTTAAGCCCCCCTCAAACTTCTCGCATAGGGATTTTTCAGTTTGGAACATTTCTCTTACATAACGAATGAGTCTAATGAATTCTCGTTTGTATTTCATTATCGACATTCGCCCCTATCTAAGATATAGAAAATCTTTCTTCAATTGTTTGAAATATATCTGATTAACATACTTCCCTCTGAATTTTATCAAGAAGAACTCTCAATCATCTGTTCTTTAGGGGTCACACTTATCAACGTTTCCCACCATTGATATGCCTACCCTATAACAAAGAAACAATGCATGAGAGGCTATCAACCGGTGTGCATTTCTATTTTGTAATTACTCGACATGCATAAGACAACCATTGTTCTATTGTCGCGGGGTCATCACCCTTAACCACTAGAAACTCTTTAGCACCCTAGTTACGTATCTCCCTCATGGGGTCTCCTTTCAACTGGTTTATAGCCGATGTCAGAGGTGCAAGAGGTACATGACTCAATTTCTTCATCTGCCGCTTCTCTTGAACTTTCAGACATTATTCTTAGCTACAAAAAAAATTAAGTTAATAAAAACTATGGGGACTAAGCCAAGATATATCATGCTTGGTGGGGCGTGACTTAGCCTTTGGTTTTCGAGGGTCAGCTAAACCTAGGCTCTAATACCAAAACTTGTAACACCCGTTAATCCGTCAAGAAAATATGGCGTATAACCTTAAGCCAGATGGACCACCCAATGGGTTGGGGTGTTACTAGAGGAATCTAACCTTTTTTATTTAAATTTTTAGAAAATAGTTATGAAGATTTACCTTTTAGTTAAAAGTAATTATTTTTCTTGCATTTTGTAACACATCCTTAAAGAAAATAATAGGAATTGTAAAAAGAAAATTCTATTATCCGACCATTACGCAGTTTTTGCATATACATATAAATGGTCAGTTCATAAACAAGAGATCAAGGAAATTAGGTGTACACTTTTAGGGAAAAAAGAAAATTCTTTTCAAAATAGAGATAGTGTAACAATGGGGATAATTACATATGTTGAATACAAAACAAATCTATACACCACCCACCCCAATAGCTATGCATGATACAAAAATAAACAAGTGGTTCACTCGCAAGCGTAGCTCTGATGTAGTCTCCTTCAACTGAATCTTCTTCTACTATTAAAACGCCTGAGAAGGAAAAAGTAACTGAGTAAGTTCGTTTGAATTTAGTGAGTTCCAAAATAGACAAATAATTTACAAGAATACTAATAATTAACAAGCATCAATACCCGCAAAAAAGAAACACAAACCTTTTCATGAGATTTTGTCATACAAACACAATATGCCAATTGAAACATAACTCATACAATACATGGGTGGTTATTATATGCCAACTTAAACATACCCCTACAATCATGCAAGATTACAAATAACCCTCTTTGTTCTAGCCTCCGACCCATATTTTAGAAATCAAATTCACATATCAGTCAAGTTCATATTCCTTCCATAACTCCACACATCACTCATGTTTAGTTAAACACATGTTCTCATGATCTACCAGTCCTGTTTGCAATACAACTACCTTACCAGAGGCATCACAAACAAATCTCCTTTCCACATGTTCACATATCACAAATTATCTAGGGTTGGCGGATTGTCTCACAAAAGAGTCAGCGTAACCTTGGAGTCCTCCAAATGGTGAATTCTAGCAAGGCGTTCCTAATTAGGGCGTACTATCGAATCCAATCAATATGCCACCCAAGCATTTAACGATTAATTCACCAATATCTCCTTTTTTCTACCCTAGGCTTAATCAACTATTCACCAAACAACATATCGATGCAGTCTACACCAAGCGAGACATTACAAACCGGACTAACGATCAAACGATGGCAGGACTGGACGGATCTAACCATCATTGGCCTGGACCGAAACGGCAACAACCAAATCGACTCGGGGTGCCGTAAGGGTTTCACACCTGTAGTGGCACTATCGAACACGAAGGTGCCAGCAGTGACAGTGATGACATTNATTCCGGTGGTCAACAAGTGGTCCTTCAATGGTTGAGTAGTGGAGGAATTACACTTTTATTAGGACTCTACCGGATAATTTGATTTCCAATTAATTATCCCAAAAATAATATTACTTTAATAGGTTTAATATTAAATTTAATTTAATACTTATCTTGATAGTATTTTATTAATTTAATATTAAAGTGATCATCTTAATATTAAATGTAACCTCCCTAACCCGTCCTAAATGTTATGGGCAGATCGCCAAGACTACATTAGTCACCGAAATGACAAGTAACCCTACGAACCATAAAAATCTTAATTCGACTCATCTTGGAAAACCGTGGTTGCACTTGAGTTAGTTTGGAAAAATATACAGTTATTAAACCGTCTATTCTTAAGTCTCATTTTCTTATTGATAGCAAGATTTCTAGAAACTCGTTATTTGTCGCCTTCTTTTGCAAAGTTCTGTTATCTTTTAACGCAATAGAAAACACTATTCATGTCAGATTTTAATTAGGTCAAATAACATGCATTTTCTAGTTAACATATATTTTTAATGTGTTGAATAATGCATGCATAAAACCCAAACTGAAATCCAAAAACCTCAACCCATAATCCAAAATAAGGCTTTATAGTCCAAAAATTGCATAAAAACTTATAGAAAAATATTTAAAGTAAAAATAGTCCGAACCCCATGAAACATTCGCATGCCAGGTCCGATCCTCGTGTCGTTTATAACCTAAGAAGTTTAGACTAAGGGGTAACCTTAAAATAGCTCACCGTGAGTCAACAACAATATAAAAAATTGAGAATTTCATTACAATACGGTACATGACATATTTCAATAATGCATGAGTATGCCATGAGTATGATGCAATGCAAAAAAGTTCCTATCCATCCATCTGCTACACACCATGAGTTACCTAAAACTCATCTTCCAAACACCAAAAAATGCAAGCTGAAGCTCGATGTGGATAAACCATTGGTACAGTAGTGTAGATAAACTACCAATAAATATGTAGACAAGTCGTCAATATCGTGGATAAGCCACCAATAATGCAATAAAATCATCAATCTCCTCGGTACTCCCAGTGCAGTGTATTGACAACATTAATGTGGGATTTAACTACCGTCGATACTCTACAGAACCCCTTCCTCAACCACATTAACCCGCCCTATGTAGATGCAAAATAGCATATAATCAGTGAGCAATTCATGCTATCAATATTAGTCTAAGTACAGTGGCATGCTTAACATGCGTGTCAATAATCAGTGTTGGTGTACACTTTGCATACTTTTCGTTTATTAATAACATTGGCATTCAATCACGCTTTCAATACATTCTTGATTTTAGATTTGCATTCGTTCAGTCAATCAAGTCAACAACTTCACTGGTATGTAACATACGATACAGTCTAGTCATACTTAGTATTCAGTTTGAACAGTGGCATTGTACATTGAACATTACACATGCATCGCATAATTAGTGAACATGCTATAACATCATTTCAAAGCATGTCACAATCAACATACATCAATCCATAACATTGACAATCAGTCAAACAATCAATTACATCAATTAAGCATACATACAATCTCGGGAAAGGCTTAACCATTCAATTAATAATTTTAATGTCACATACCTTATTCGAAAACTTTTAATTCGCTTATTAGGCCATTCAACCATGCCCACCCAGCAAGAATTGTATAACAATTTGTAAACTATATTTAAGAATTAACAATCAATCATGAAAATTTCAGACCCACACCTTAACTCGCAAGTTCGCAGCACTAATCCGTACAGTCCGCGTTTCCACACTTAAACCTTAAACGTACCTAGAACGAAATTAAAAAAATTAACGTGTTAAAATACTATAAAAACAGCCTTGAAACACACCCTAAGGGTTCAGCCAAATCAGTGTTACACCAACAAATTTTCAGTTCCAATTTGGCAAGGTAACTTAGACTGACTTTATGTGGAACGAAGGTGTGAACAAAATTTCAACTTCACTGCTGATATGGTACGTTCAAATCAGTACCTAAGATTTAAATAATACTTAAAAAATTAGTAATCCAAAATCAAGTTAAGGCCTTAGAGCATTCGACCAAGGCAACAACCATTAGCAAAATTAAAATAATACAAGATCTCACATAGATATGCACTTACACTACCCCATAACCAGATCTGAGATGTTGAATGAACGTATTAGGATACCCTATTAATTAAGAATGTTTAGGATAGATATAAATAGAGAAGAAATAAAAAAAAAAGCTTACTACCATAAGGGGCAACAATTGAAATGAAATTAGCAGCCCAAAACAATGGTGTTCCAAAGGGCGACAACATCACAAGCGGCGGTAGAAAAGGGATGACTTGGGTGGCACAAAAAGGGATATTTGGATAAAAAGGGAACATTTTTTAGGACTGGAACAATAGTTTATTGGCTGGAAAGATAGCAGCAAAAATCGGTAGAAAAGGGAGAGGAAAAGAGAACTAATCGACACCACTACGAACAGAGGAGAGGGGCGACAATGGACAACAAAGGGAGGCTGGATAGGGCGACATAGAGGATAGTTATAGGGAAGCAAAGGGGTTAAAACAATCAGCAAAGTGGCTAGAAAAAAATAATAGCAAAATATTAGACAAGGGGGTGACACAACTATGGTGAAATCACTGTGTTTTAGGATCAACAAGGGAAAGAAAGAAGAAAAACTTTAGAAGAAAGAAGTAGGAGATGGGAGGGACGACAAGAATAAAAGATGAATAGAGGAAAAGCTGAAAAATAATGAAAAAAAATAGCATCTATACGTAGGGTTTACTAGGTTGGGTGGCCTAAAACTAAGGGAATGGGAACAAAAATTGCCAATTTGTAAGGGAAGGAAATCAAACTCGGGTCTCTAAACCTATTAGACTGTCTCCTCATTTTCTCTTAACCACTAAGTCAATTACTCATTGTTGAAATAATTTTAAAAACCTTAAGCCAAAATTTTGGGATATTACATTAAATTTAATTTAATATTTATCTTGATAAGTATTATATCAATTTAATACTAAAGTTATTAAATTTAATCATAGTTGAACTATCTAAACTCTCCCCATATAATGAGAGTCATGGGTCATTATTTTTTATACACTTGAGTTTAAGAGAAAGTTGTAGAGAGAAAATTCTCGGAAGAAATTATTTCAGAAGATTTCCAGAGATATTTTTCTTATTTACAACTTGGCCTAAAATTTTAGAGAAATTACAAAATTACCCCTGGGTAATTTTGTGGAAAATTTTCTGATTCGAAGTTAGCCCACACTCAACAAACGTGAACTTGAGGATAGCGGAGAAGACTACTCGGTCAAAGTGTTCATCCTAGATGAATCGAAAAGGTATAATTTTGATTAAGTGTTTATTACTTTAAATATCACAACCAAGTTCTTGTTTTTAAAATTTTTTAAAACTCTTATTTTCACTAAAACATATTTTCTGCTACATTTTCTAAACTCGATTTTCCAGCATGGTAGGCAGTTTTCGTATTCCAAGCTGCTTAAATCCTGCTAGAAATTACTTAAAAAAATTTTATCTCGACCAAACGCTATTAACTTTGGAATCTCATGTAGCCTGTAAACTTGCACCGTGCATTCTTGAGCTATAGTTAGTATAGTGAAAGGATGAAATAGGGCCAAGAAGTGACCACATTTGATCAATCTGTCCACTACCACTAGGATTGTGTTTTTGCCTTTTAAGTTGGGTAACCCTTCCACAAAGTCCATGATCTGAAGAATCAAATTTACCTTTTGAGTTCCCTTTTGATGGCTTTCCATGCTCAAGTAGGAATTGGAAGATGTTGTAGGAGTCTTGGTGAAGCAGGCAAATCAAATTTGCACTTATGACAAGTGGGACACTCTCGAACCCATTGCCTCACATATTTAGAGATTACATTCCAATAAATTAGCCCTAACACCCTGTGCCTAGTGGCATGTGCACTCGAGTGCCCTCCCTTGGAGCCACTATGAAAGAATTCAAACAATTCCCTTCAAAGACTAGGATTATTGCCAAAAACTACCTTTCCTTTCTTTTTGAGCACTTTACTATCCCAAGTGTATTTAGAATGCATTTGAGGGTGCTCCTGGAGCTCTTGACACAAGTGTTGCAATTTTGGATCAACCAAGCAGGGCTCAGTCACTCTGCTCCATATAGTTGACCAAGAGATACTACCTAAGCACTACAGAAACTGCCCTTCTTCCTTAAGTGTCCATCTTGACAATGCATCAACCAACCTAGTTTGAGTACATTTTCTGTATGTGATGTAATAATCATACTCAAGCATTTTCACTATCCAATTTTTTTTGAAAGAGTGTGATTGTCTGTCTATCAGCTAAAGACTTCAGGATTTAATGGTCTGTTCTTATCTGAAAATTCCTACCTACCAGGTAAGAATGCCATTTTTTAACAGCTAAAAAAATTACTAGAATCTCCGTATCATAAATGGAAAGTGCTTTATGTCTCACCCCCAAACCTTTCTTGAAGAATGCTATAGGCTTCCTCTTTTGCTGTAACACTGCTCCTAAACCCTAGCCACATGCATTTGTGCCAATGCAAAATACCTCTTTAAAGTCTAGAAAAGACAAAACTAGTGCTTGATAGATTACTTGTTTAAGCATCTCAAAAGTTGTGTTAGTGGCCTCAGTCCAAGTCTAAGGGGTGTCTTTCTTAAGTAAATTTTTCAATGGTCGAGCCAGTATGCCATAATGCCTTATAAACCTCATGTAGTAGCCTCATAAGCCAAGGAACCCCCTTATATCCTTCATAGGCTTAGGGGTAGGCTAGCTTAAGACTCCTTCCATTATGGTTGCATCCATGGTTACTGAGCCTCTAGAGATAATATGGCATAAATATTCAATCTGATGAGTACCAAATATGCACCTGCTCTGCTTGGCAAAGAGATGATTGTCCCTTAAAATTTGTAGCACCTCTTTCAAATAAATCAAGTGATTAGACCAACTATTGGAATAGAGTAAGATGTCATCAAAGAACACTAATACTGACCTTCTTAGTAGCTTCTTGAAGATAGCGTTCATTAGTGATTGAAAGCTTGAGGGTGTATTGGTTAAGCCAAAAGGCATCACCAAAAATTCATAATGCCCCTCGTGTGTTTAAAAAGTTTTTTTTGAAAATATCCTTGTCCCACACTCTAATATGATGATATCCAGACTTTAAGTCTAGGTTAGAGAAGAAAAGAGCCTGACCAAGTTCATCCAGTAGCTCTACTATAATAGGAATAGGAAATTGATCCTTGATAGTGAGTTGGTTGAGCTATCTGTAGTCTACAGACAACCTCCAACTCCCATCTTTTTTCTTCACCATTACAATAGAGGATGCAGAAAGGCTGTTACTATCCCTGATGACTCCTGCTTACAGCATCTCCTAGACAAGTTTTTCAATTTCTATTTTTTAAAAAGAAAGACATCTGTTGGGTCTCATCCTAAAGAGGGATTCTGTAATCTTGTAATATGCTTGGGGGAAACCCCTTTGGTAGAAGGAAGACATCTTGGAACTCAAACAACAGTTATTGCAAGTATTCCTGAAATGGTATAGGTAACATCTTTAGTGCAGTCTGTTGATTAGATGTGTATACCATAGGGAAGGACCCATGTGCAACCATATGTATACATTTGGAGAGTTGATAACTAGAGAGAAGTTGTTGCCCTTCAGGTGTGATGCCTTAAAGTGTACAACTCTGATCTTGAAACTCAAATTGCATGGTAAGTGACCCAAAATTCCACATAATGGATCCCAAATATAGCAGCCACTATATTCCAAAAACTACATCATATCCTTTGACAAATAGAACCATTAAATCAATGACAAACTCGTGCCCCTATGACTCCAAACTCATAGCCCTACATAAACCCCTAGTGGAAAAGTTACCCCATTGGCTACCATAATTTTCAGTTGGAAAGACTGTTCCACTAGCAAGTTTAACCTTTTAACCAACCTTGAATTCACAAAGCTATAAGAACTACCAGAATCAATCAGTATGATCACATCTACGTGGCCAATTCTAGCTGCTAATCTCATTGTATTGTCCCATTGAGATCCCTAAAGACCATGCAAAAATAGTAATTGAGTAGTGGTATCAGTCTCTTGGTCTATATTCTCCAATTGTTTAGGACAATCCTAGAATTCTTCTACTGCCCGAGCCTTTATGTCACATACTGAATCAAACTGAGGCTCCACAATGAGCTGATAAAGCTACAATTACACATATTTATGCCCTGATGTAAACTTGGAGACACACTAGAAACACAAGCCCTTCTTCCTCCTTTCCTCTTTTTTTTCTCGTGATAAGGACTTGGTTAGTGGTTTCTGGCCACTTGGAACTAAATTAGAGCCACCTATTGTAGGATTTGCAGTTGCTGGTACAGTCACTCAAGAATTGAGAAATAGGGGTTTAGAGTAACCCCAACTTCCCCCAATTGGTAAACTTTTCTCCTGAGTATTCAACATTATCCTTTCTACTTGACTAGCTATCAAGTACCCTTCCACAAGATTTTGTGGTTTAAACAACCTAAGATATTAACCTATTTCCACCCTTAAGTTCTTAATGAAAATGCTCAAGGCATAACTCTCTGGTAAATGTAATTGATTAAGTATGCTAACAAATTGGTCATGATAAACATCTATTGTTCCATGTTGCTTGAGGGATACAAGCTCAGTCATTGGATCCAAGAAAGCGATAGAAACTGATACGAGCCAAGGAGGTGACACTCAAAGGGTTGTTTTTCCTCGTGGTCCAATCACTCGAAGCAAGGCACGACAATTAAAATCAAAGATGAATGCTTTTGTCCTAGACTTTG
>JABEZY010262572.1:0-16659 GCA_013467495.1 Gossypium gossypioides
AAATTTTATAACTCAGTTTAATACGTTTATAAATGTATGTGTTTTGGTAATGCCTCGTACCCTATTCCGCCGTCTAATACGGGTTTGGGGTGTTACAGTAACTTAGCATTCATATTTGCAGAATAATACCGTAGCAAAAAACTTTGACAAAGTTCATTCCTAGATGCCATCATTCCTGACAGCAAAGCAATTAACCATGCTTTGGCATGATCACGTAATGAGTAAAAAAATAACTTGAGTCTAAGGGCATCTTCAGGAACACCCTGCTACCTAAATGAATCACAGACCTTCAAAAATAGTCTTAGATGCAGTCGTTGATCTTCAGTAGGTAACCCACTAAACTGCCCTACCATCTGCAGCATTTGAAACATTACTGGTTTTAATTCAAAGTGTTGAGCTTGAATATGTGGCCTAACAATTCCTGGATTTAGATCATCCAAAATAGGCACTACATGTTCTCTGATGGATCTGTCTCTATCATCTATGATTCAAGGAATATTAGCATTCCTTTCGTTATGAAGTACTGGATCTTTTCTGATTGGATCATTTCTAATTCCCTCCATTTCTCTTAACTATTTTCTTCTTCGCCTTAATGTCATTTCAATTTTAGAATCAAAACAATGTTCTGTATCCTCTTGAATATTTCTTCTCATGCACTAATACAAACCTGAAAAATAAAATAAAATACTAATTAACTGCTAAAAAAATAGGAATAATAACAAATCAACTTTTTATCAATGTTGCCGAACCCTGGCAACAACGCCAAAAACTTGTTTCATTTAAAATACTAATGCAATTGTGTAAGTGTACAAGTCATTCAAGTAATAAAGTGATAAGTATGTATCGTCTCCACAAGGATAAAAAATTGGTAAGAAATTGGTTAAGTTATTATAATCCTATTAACTATATCAAATATCAGGAAATACTTTTAAACTGAATAAGAAAGTGGTATAATGAATTAATATAATTTAATGTTGAAAATAGAAAGTTGATATGACAAATAAAATGTAGTGGCAAATTACAGAGAAAAGCAAGAGTAATTTTGTTGTTGAATGAACAGGGCTAAAATTATTTAGGTGAAATGTTCATATCAAAATAATGCCATGACAAAAGATTGTCTAATCAACTTCTCAGAGAATTACTATTGAAACCTGCCTATTTTGATAGCTAGATTTAAGCTAGAAATATGAGTTACTGTATGTCTATAGAACTCTGGATTAATAACTGCAATGAACGATCTTCTCTACACAATTCACAACATCTATGTCTAGAATGCTATGAGTACTTTGTCGAATATTCACTTGCATCACACAATTCTAGATCCAGTATATTTAACCTTTTCGTAATTAAAAATAGATCTATGAACACAGCATACAATCAACTATATCGAGAGCTTGCATGCGTGTATTTAAAATAAGAATAAATCAAATGAAACTGTGATATAGGAAAATTCAAATCATGACCATTAAAGATGATCAACATCCACCCAAATAAGTCCAACCCAGAAAAGATTTAGTTCATGGGTGGAAAAGTAAACACTGAAATTAAATCATTCATCAACATTTTAAAGAAGTTTGAATCACAGGAATCAGGAAAACTAAAGGCAGAACTGCAGGATTTCTTGCTACACTCCAGCTTCTCTTTTATCTTCCAATTTCTTGCTACACTCCAGCTTCTCTTTTATCTTCCAATCGTTCTCGAATCTAGGATAGATGTCTCTTTCCCTTGTTCATGTCGATAGTATGCTCTCTATAGCTACTACCCTTTCTTTCTCTGAAATTCTCCAATAGAGTTTTTCTCTATGCAGAAAGAGATTGCTATCACCAGTCTCTTTCTCACACAAATTCTCCTCCTCTTTTTCTTCTTTTATTGGGTAGATCCATCCCACCACAACACACAATTTTCACTCCTCTTTTTAGGTTGGTTTTTTTGGTACACATCCAGTTGGCTGAGAGTGATGTGGATAGAGTGCTGAGTTAACTTGGAAATCAATCTTACCAATGGCCATGACACTGTTTCAATTCCTTTATTTTCTTTCTACATCCTCTTTGTCCTCTTCTTCTACCTGCACATATGTTCATACAGAACCACACCTTTCCAGCCCAAGTGGTAAAAGTAACAAATAATGGCCAATGTACGCAATCCAAGCTTTGTTATGCGGTGTTCTAAAATGAGCCCTTCCTATTCAAGCATTGTACTGACCAAATTATTCGAAATTGTGTTCCTGATGATGAGATTCATAACATCTTGCAACATTGTCACGTCGCTCTTTACAATGGACATTCCGAAGGAATGAAAACTATTGCCAAGGTTTTCCAATCTGGCTTTTATTGGCCGAGTCTGTTCAACGATGCTCGTGCATTCTATCAGTCATGTGACTGTTGTCAAAGAACGGGTAATTTATCTAGGCAACATGAAATGCCACTGCAAAATATCTTGGAGATTGAGTTGTTTGATGTTTAGGGAGTAGATTTTATAGGTCCATTTCCACCTTCCTCAGGCAACTTATACATACTTGTGGTAGTAGATTATGTCTCAAAGTGGGTTGAAGCTATAGCTCTCCCTACTAATAATGCCAAGTTGGTTATGAAATTCTTGCACAAAAATATCTTCACAAGATTTGGTACACCTCGTACAATTATCAGTGATGAAGGCTCTCATTTTGATTGCAAATTAATTTCTAGTGCCTTGCGTAGGTATGGGGTGAAACATAAGATTGCCACGGCATATCACCCTTAGGCAAATAGACAAGTCAAAATTTCTGGTCATCTAGACTAGATGAAGCTTTGTGGGCTTATCACACTGTATTTAAAACACCGTTGGGATGTCACCTTTTAAGCTTGTTTATGGAAAGTCATGTCACCTACCCGTTGAGCTGGAGCATAAAGCATTTTGGGCCATTAAGAAGCTGAATACGTAGTGGATTGTTGTTAGCCATAAAAGGTTACTAGAGCTGAATGAAATGGAAGAATTTCAAGTCGAAGTATATCAAAATGCTAGACTATACAATGAGAAGACCAAGCGCTAGCATGAAAACAGGATTTTGCCACAACAATTTGAACCAGGACAACAGGTGTTGTTGTTCAACTATAGGCTCAAATTGTTCCTTGGAAAATTAAAATCCCGTTGGTCAGGACCTTTGAAGTAGCCCGCGTATACCCTCATGGACATGTGGATGTCAAAGATATAAAGACTAGGACTACATTCAAAGTTAATGGACAATGCTTGAAGTATTACTTGGGTGCTCCTGTGACTCAAAATAAACAGTCCATTGATCTTTGAGATGTTTAACTTGTGTATCTCGATAGTTCTTTTTTCTTTATTTTTCTCAAATTTAAAGTTTTATTAGTTCTTTCATTTTCGTAGTTTAATAAATTCTATTCCTTTTGTTTTACATGTATGCTTGTTTTCTTGCTGGAAAAAGAGGGGTCAGGCTTCATAAATTACTCGTTAACATATTGGAATTTTCCCTACTATTTACCCTCCAATCATATTTGTACTTTCCTTCCAATTTTCAATAACACCATAGTTAGGCCATCATTACCACTCATCCACTCGTTACACCATTACTTTGTCATCGTTTTATTTTCCTTTTACCCTAATCGTTTCAATTTCTTTTACAGTTAACCTAAGTTTTCTTTCTCTCCAAACTTACTTGTGTTTCTTCTACCCCATCAAGTTTTCACCTTTTTCGTCTACCCCATCAAGTTTTCACCTTTCTCATCACCATTTACTCTACCTTTTCCTAATGGCCAGATGTTTTACTCTACAACCATCTGCTACGCCACAATGCATTTTTTTCAACCAAGCAATGGAAGATCGGTACACGCACAGTATCTCTAACCATCCTTTTTGCTTAGAAAAAAGGTTTCTTTTTTTAAGATGAACCTTTTATCGGCTATGATGAGTCTACTTATTCTGTGGTAGAACAACATGGATGACAAATTTTCTACTTATATCTAGAGGATGTTTTGATAAAGGTGGTTAGTGAGTTCTATGCTCACTTTACTTCTCCCAACAATGCTTTTATTTATGTGCAGGGAGCCTCAGTGCTGTTTGGTAAATATAGCATCAATGCACAGTACGACCTTTCTTCTATTCAAGATGAGTATAACCAGTTTGCTACTACAATCATTATTGATGGTTTGACTTAGGTTCTTCAAGACTTGTGTATAGCGGGTACTAAGTAGACAGTGTCAAGATAGGAGTGTTACACCGTGGAGAGTGCCTCTTTGAAACCCAACTGTAGGGTTTGGTACCACTTCCTTAAGACACACCTAATTCTTCCAACTCATAACTTCACGATTTCTAAGGAAAAGATGTTGTTGCTCCATTCCATCATAAAAGGGAGGAAGATAAATGTGGGAAAAAATAGTCAAATAAGTCTAAAAGTGCACCAAGAAGAATGTAGGGAGCTTTAATTTCCCCTCTTTCATCAATGCGTTATGCCAGCGTATGAATGTCTCTGTTTAGGCCAATGAAGATGTCACCCCAAACAAAGGGGTCATTACAAATAAAATTGTTACAAATATTTCAAGGGAGGATTTGCCGCGGCACCAACCTCCTGGTTCTACCACTACCTTTTCTACCCCAAACTGTGTCATAGCACCACCCTCTACTACTAACAACATCTTTGAGCAACAAGTGCTCAGCTCATTCGAGAAGTTGCACAAGCGGCTCAATCTATTTGAGACTTAGCAATTGTTGATTGCTATAGACTTGGAATGGGCACAAGAACAAATGACCATATTTTGGGCTTATATGGATAGGAGATACGCTGCCATAAAGAGGTCCTTTCAAAAGAACTTCACCAAGCCTATGCCTGCATTTCCTAACTTTTCTAAGGAACTACGTTCAGATAAAGAGGAAGGGTAAGGTGAAGTAGAGGCTGGTGCGACTGACCTATCCCCACACACCCTGCTACTGAAAGACAAGAATCAGAGAAACCTGCGGAAGAAGAAAACACTAAATTAGTCAGTATTGAGACTGATAATGAAGGAGTAGAAGCAACTCCAACTCCTACACCATCAATAGATAGCACTGCTACTGTCTTACCTCTATCGACTAAACCTATGTCTGCACAAGATCGAGAGATCAATAAGCTCATTGATGATCTCAACAAATCTGGTGATAAGGAAAAGGAAGTGCTACTCAATGCATTGAAATGAAAGTTGCGCTACAAGCATGCTGCATGTAAATCCACCCGCAAAAATTAAAGTAACAATGAAAACTTAGCTACAAGCATTTAAGCAATTTTTTTCTACCATTTGTATGTCTTTTTATTTTATTACATCATGCATTCATAATCTTTGTCATATCATTTTCTGTATATATATATGTTTTTTTTCCTTTATGATTCTTATTTGTTTATGCATTGAGGACAATGCATCACTTAGGTTAGGGGGTGTGTTGTGCATGTAGGATGCATTAGATATTTAGTTAAGTATATAATTTTAGTATTTTTGTTCATTTTGTCATTCATTCTGCCATGACACATAATTGCCAAGGACTGTTTAGACTGTGATGAGTATATGTTTGTCTGTGATGTCGATGAGGAGATTATTTCTTTAATAAATCTAGAAAATTGTGATAGTGGATTAGGTGATTTTAGCATAGGATAGTTGCTTAAAAATTGACCTCTAAAAATATAATACCCTAAATCTTATTGTAATTGGTCTATAGTAAGTTTCTTTTAATAAACTTAGAGATTCTTGAAGCTAAATTCAGCAAAATGGCAATACTCAATAACGAATAAAATGGCAAAGTTTAAGTAAAATTAAGAGAAAAATCAAAGAAATGCCATGAAACACTCAAACACTCCAATGCTTGAAATTTCTGAATAGGTCAGCAACATTTTGTTTGCTAATTGTGTTGTTGATTAGAACAGTAGGTTTAAGTAAGAGTGTGTAAAAATAATAAGAAGAAATAGTTTAGGGGCACTCTACTATAATAATAGGCTAAGTAGCTAAGGAGGTAATTGTTTGCTCCATCCATCTTCTAAGTTAAAAGCCTTGGCTTCATGAGTGAATCCAATTCAAATCATTATATGATTGAGTAGTCGGCAATTTAGTGTATACTCCACTATGATTATCAAGTAAAAAAACCATGTGATGAGATGAATCCCCTAGTTGAAAAATTTATAATAAATAGATATATACATAATAAAGTATACAGGATGCCAAGTTTAAAAAGAAAGCTGAATTTGGTTAAAAGATGAACTAAGTAATTTAAGAGACACTTGCAATAGTCAAAATTGCATAAAGACTTAGAATTTTTATTTTTAGGGAAATATTTTTTGCACTACCTGTGCTAAATAAACTTATGAAGCTTGAACAATTTTTTAGACACAGAAGATTGTTGAGAACTGAAGTAAAAAAATATGTTCTATACGGTTCGGCAGTACAAAGGTAATTATGTTGCTATGGCAATTCCTGCATTCATGTATATTTTGCTTGAAGGTAAGCAATAACTCAGGTTTGAAGGTGTGAAAACTATTGAAAAGAGTTATATTTTAGGCCTTTGGACTTGGTTAATTGCTTGTACTGAGGTGAATTTAGTTGCATTTTAGGATATTATATCAGTATTTTTTTAGAACATTGCATCATGGAGCTTGGACTGCGCTTAAATGTTATTATATGTTACTTTTACTTGTGGGTGGAAAGGATTTGTTTGTTGTTTAAGTGGCAGGTACAGAATTAGGAAAATAAAGTAAAGGAGTGATGTTTTGTCATGGAAAAAGGTTGATCAGTTTTCCAACACTAATGCCATGGCAATACTAGTAAGACGCCGAGTCAGCACTTAACGTGTACTGGCCCCAACTGTATTTTTACCAGAAAATCTACCTCAAAAGAGGAGGTGAAAAAGAATGGGCTGAGGGACCTACAAGATAAAATAAAAATATAAAACTCAAGGAAAGAACTTAGGGAAATAGGGCTTTTGGGGAGAGTCTTTTCAAGGGAAAGATCCTGAGGAAAAAATGAGGGTAGCAGTAAAGGATGAGTAGAAGAATAGAACACGAGGGAGAAGAAGAAGACAATCAACCTAGTCTTTGCAAGACATTGTGCCATCAGAGTTGAGGTTGGATCGACGAAAGGTTCCTGAAGTTCTTCCTTTATTTTCTTAAATTACTTCGCTACGAAATTAATTGTCAAAGATGTTGAATGATATTTTGAATTCTTATTTAATTAACCAACCCATGAGTTAAATCACATTGGGTTGGGATTATTGAATGATACTTTAATTTTCCATTAATGTTGAAGCTTGGATTTGATGTTTTTTACTGTAACTAACATTATAATACTAATCTCATCCACTTAGTTTATTGAATTGGTTTTCAGTCCCTCATCCTTGCGAAAGTTTGAGTTCTTTTGAATTGCCTATGCTCTCTTTTCATTTATTATTTACATTATCATGTTACTTTTTTTAGGTGAAATGTGTTAATTTTGCTAATGTAATGGCCGAATCTCTCATGCTAATTGTTGTTGATTAATACGATCTGAAGGGCCTACTCTAAACACCTTGGATCAGCAATAGCATCGAAGAATAATCCACATCTCATGTTTAATCATTAGAAAAGTAAGTAATGTACGAAAATCAAAATCGGTTAGTTTATGTTAATCCCTATTTTGGTCAAACCCTATAGGGGAATCAAAGATTAGTTACAAATCATGTTTTGTGTTTTGTGTTTAGCTTTGATTAACATTTGTCTAGGTTGAGGCTGTAATAGTTGTGGATTTGCGTTAGTACATTGGATTTGTGGAAATCAGGTTTGGGTCCTAACTATTGTATGCTATGGTGTTTACTGTAATTTGTTTGGTTGTTCATGATTTGAAAAAATGTTATTAGGCTCTAAAATGAGTTATTTGATTGTCTAAGTATTTTTACATATGGGTTGAATGTGTGTTTGGTCAATTGGATGGCTAAATGCACGTCATTTTGAGACTAGTACTGTTAAGTATGCTTTTCATCATTGATACCGACTACAAGTAAGTATGTCTACCGTAATGCCTATTGACTGCCCTTGAATGTTAATGTTTAATGAATATATGCAAAGTATACAATTAAGATTGTTGTACTGAATGCATGTATAGCATGCCACCATACTGAAATTGTTACCAATAAAGCGTGATATGCTACATTGTTACATGTCATATTGCATTGCATGGTTTTGGGATTTGATGGGTGATGAAGGAGTTCTATGGAGTTTTGGCAGTTTATCCGCAAATATGGGAATTCTTACGGTAAATCCATAATTATGGGAGTTTTATTGGTATAGTCGTAACACTAGAGTATCGTTTACAGTTCTGGCGGTTGATATGCAAACTTTTTACTGCAGTGTAACTGTAAATTATTGGTAGTGTATCTGCAAAGATCTACCGTTACTGGTGCTTTATCCACAATGAGCTATAACTCTCACTATTTTGGTGTTCGATAGATGGGTTCTATGGAATTCTTGCTGTGTAGCGGATGGATGGGTAGGAAATTGCACTGACAATCAAGGACATGCTCATACATTCTGAAAACTCTATGATTCTGTATGTTTTAAAACACTGTGATTTGTGACACAGTTATGACTCTTATCTTTGTTTACTTGCATGCTTTTGTGATCTTAGGTACAGTGATTCCTTATGATTAAGACTCACACTAAGCTTTATAGTTCATTACCTTAGTTTACTATCTTACAGGTAACTTGAGAGGTTAGGACTCAGACCCGACATTTGGATGTCTCATCTTGGTTTTATTTAATAAGGAACATTTTAAATTTTACTTTATTTTATTATGCTTTTTGGGGCTGTACTCTTATTAAATATGGACTGTAGCATGGGTTTATTTATTTTTATTTAGGATTTTATTGCAAGCATGCAACTTTGTTAAAAATTGTACGATGCTAAAAATTGGCTTAAAGTTTCAATTTTCAACAAATACAAGCGAAACTGTTTTTACAAACTTATATGTTTTCTAACAAACAAGATCTGCAAATTGGGTATCGCATCTTCACCGCGAACCCATGACACGAAACGATTTTTAGACTAAGTCTTGTTTCTATTTTAAACTCTGTATTTTAAGCGTACCATGATGATTCCTAATTATTCATTGAGTTCACAATAAACTCACTCACTCCCCTCTTACTTCGCAGGTAAGAAGGTCATAGATGGCAGTGGCAAGGTAAATGAGTTGGCGAGGCTCATCCCTAAATAGATATCGGCAAACCTAGAAATTAAGCAATGGGTTTTATTTTTTATGTGGGTTTATATTAATCATTAATGGACTCTATTACTAAAATAACTTCTTTAAAGTTTAAGTTTGTTTTATTCTGTGAACCGTTAAGTTAAACCTTTGTTACAAATTCCTTTTCAGCATAAATAAAGTTGATGTTATTTATTCATGTTGCAGCCCATGTTGAATTCTTTTCCAAAGTATGTACTAATATTATATGCATGCCATTTTATTTCGTAGTATTATTTTTTGCGACCTTATATGAGACCGCAATATGCATGTGAAACCCTCTGTAGAACTATCTTACAATATAGTGAACTCTATAAAGCATGTGAACCCTTGTGCGTGAATGATATATCTATTTGCAAAGCCTTTATAGTACGCGAACCAAGCTTTGGATGTTTAGGCGCAAACTTAGGAAGTATGCGACCTGGTGTTACCTTGCAAACTCAAAATGCATATGTTATGCAAACTTGTGTTATTTGATGTGGGCGAACCTTAAAAAATATTTTAAGTAGTCATGTTCTTATGTTTGATTGTATGTACTCTAAGTACACTATTTATTTCCTTTAAGCAAACATTTAAGACTTACTATTTAAGTGACATGTGAACCCATCCTTTGTTTATTTTACAAGCTTGCATGTTTTACATTATATGTTTGAATTATTTTCGTTGTTGTGTTATAACTTAGCATATTATATGTTGTAAGTAAGTGGTGTGTTGGAGGTTAGGTTGAGAGTTAACGGAGAGTCATTTCGGTGGCTAATGTAGCTCACCAGATTTGGGTCAAACCAACTCAGCCGGGTTTGGGGTGTTACATTGGTTTATATCTTACGACTTCATTTTTCTCATTTTGTTTAAGCATAAATATCCATATATATCCTACCGAATTTACATCTTTAGGTGTTTGGACTACAAGTCCAAAAACCTCACGTTTAGAAAATTCAATTCTGCTTGAATTGTGTCTTTCCATTTTCGGAAATCTGATCTATTTTAGCGTCAAAGATTTAGCCTTAAGATCCTCATTTTATTTTGCTATTTCAATAGCAACATTATAATAATTTTTTTTGCCAACAACTATATTGTTCTGGTTTTCATCTTTTTCTTGTATTGACATAACTTATCGAGATCTCTTTATTTTCATCTTCACTTTCAGGTACCTAAATCTCTTCTTAAGTTTTATAATTATTTATGTCATGGGTCTCTTCAGGAATCCCCGCCTCCACTATATGAAAATCTTGAATGTTGCTCCTTTCATTTTACAATGATTTTTATCTTTGGAATCGACTGGTCTTCCAAGCTTCCAGCGTAGATTACTTTCTTCTGTACTAACTGTTTGTCCTATTGGGACATCAATTTCTATTGGAGCATTTTCAGCTAGTATGTGAGATTTTATAATTCTCTTTATGTTAGTAAATGAATATGGTAATTGATCTGTAAAATGAATAATCTGCTAAACATCTGGTTCACAATATTTTGTACGATGATCTTAGACAGTATAATCCATTTCAAGTACTTCATTCATCCATCATTTTATTCTCTCACCCTAATGTTGGGAATGTTGTTTCATCAAAGTGACAATAAACAAATCTTGTAGTAAATAAATCTTACTTAATGGTTCAACATACTTAATTATATAGAAGGAGATTCACAACCAACATATATTCCCAAACTCCTTTGAGGACCCATCTTTGTGTGTTGTGTTGGAGAAATTGGAACATATATCACACATCAAAAAATTATAAGATAAGAAATATTTAGCTCTTGAACAAAAGCAAATTGTAATGGAGAGTATTTATAATTTATTGGTTTGATGATGCGTATAACATGTAAATCAACACCATCTCATGCTGAAATAGGATGTTTTGTTCTCATAAGTAATGGTTTAGTTATTAGTTGGAGGCATTTGATAATGATTTAGTTAAACCATTTTATGTGTGAACATAAGCTATAGGATGTTCAACTTTTATCCCAATTGGCATACAATAATTATTGAAAGTTTGGGATGTAAACTCACCAGCATTAGCAAGATGAATTGTTTTAATTGGATAATCTGAAATTAATCATATAAACAAGCAATCTCACAAACAACAGGTTGCGAGTTGATAGCACGTGTGATTATTTTGTAGATGCATCTACCAAAATCATATAATATCAAAACCATCAACATGGTGGATGAATTGACCCATATTCATTTCAAAAATATAAGACATTAAATCTCAACTTTAGCTAGTGAGTTTGTAATAATCAATTATCATTGAGAACAAGAAACACATAACAATTCTTTAAATTAAAGAAACTTTTTTTTTCTTTCATGACTGTCCACATGAGGTCTCAATTAATTTTTGCATCATATATGATATAAGGTGGTCTAAGTAGTAAATGTATTTGTATTAGTAAACTTCTGGTTTACTTTTGTAACATTCCGCTTGGTGAAGCCATAGTATTCGAATAATGTTATTAGAAGACTTATAGAATAGGTTTTGAATGAATATGGTACTAGATATGACTAAGTTCTCAAAGACTATAGAATGCGCCTTTAGGCAAAGTCTTTGTTAAGGTGAGCTCAATAGCCTGGCAAACTCCCTTATAGGGTATACACCACCCAAGCTGATAGACATTAATGTTTATTCCTTAAGTGTTAATCCTTTAGTTTAAAAGAACGGTTGACTTCATTATTATTTTATTTGAAACCATTTAGTTGGCCTAAAGCGTACTAGTTAGAATGGGACAATGTTTCTAAAATGTAAAGGACATGCATTTCAGATGAGAGAGAATGTTATTAGTCATGGGTACCGAAGGAAAGGGTGGTAGGAGGATAAACTTGTCCACTAAATTTTCCTTTTGTGTGCACTTGTATAAAGCCTGCATTGACTTCATGATCAAGTTTTGTGCTTTCTTTGGCAAACTTAATTTTTCTCTCTAAAAATTCCTTGCATTTTCCCGAAAAGCTCTAGAACTAAAACTTTCCTGAAGGATCATGTTTGTTGTATTTAGCAAACTCCGCCGACATTGGTACCTCGTAAATATCGATGAAACTCAAGTTAATTTCATGGTTATTTTTGGGGCCATAAGGTTATGCTTTAGGGTTACTTTAAGGGTAAGAATGAGTAAACTTTTAGATTCTAGGTTTCCTGTTAACATTCTTGTTAGACTTGTTTAGTTTCTGTTAAAATGACCTGATAAGATAACCCTTCATGTTATAGCTTAAGAAACTCTTGAAAGCTCCCGAGATAAGGGCTATTTGAGATTTTTTACAACTTCTAGTGAGTTCCTTCCTACTCCATGAGTGTGTTATGCTTTGTTGCATGTCTGGTATAAGGTAAGTTTACCTATTTTGTGAAGGTAAAGTGTTTGCACCAAAGTAACGAATGCTTATTGTGAAAAGTCTGGTCTGGCATATTTGTATAAACATTACAAGGGTCTTGCTTCGTGTTGAGTTAATACTTACATACTCTAAAAAAAATCATTTGGTCTAAAGAAAAAGGAAATGAAATCATGGCGTTTATGATCATTGAATTGGCAGATTGTGATACATGAAAATGGTTATGTAGCATTTGGTAGGGCAAGTGTAATTGCAAACCAAATTGGGAAAGCATGACAAAGGAAAAGAAATGCATGAATGATATGATTTCTGAACATGGACTAGGGTTTTTGGCCAACATAAAGAAGGTTACATGGGTATAGTGTAAGTTCGGTATTCATTAATGAGTGAACTGTATAAAGTCTGCTTGTGTATAATATTTGCCAACGAGTGACTATGTGTTTCATTGAGTTGGAAAGGTTCATTTGTTTGTCTTATATATAGTTATTTTAGTGTCAACTCTAGAACTCACTAAGTTCTATGAACTTACTCCGTTACTTTTCCTTCTCAAGATCATTGAAGAAGTAAAGAAATAACCAAGGACCACGCTAGATGATATTTACTATTGTGAGACTTATAATTATTTTGTGTTATGCATAACAATGAGGGTGCCATTAAGGCTTAGGATTTTGAAGAACAATATTTTGTAACTAAGATTGTATTTGTCAAACTACGATTTTTCCCTAACTCTTGTAATAAAGCTTATGGTCTCGATTTGTAATGATTTTCTTCATGATTTAGTATTTCAAATTTTGTTATATTATGTTAACTGTTGATGAAGTCTAACTTCTTTTCATATTGTTTTTTAAGTAAAGGGAAAGGATGTAAGGCTGTAACGCGCCATTCTTAGATCCTCCTCAAAGGTCGAGTATGGGTGCAACAACTTTAACATGCTTTTCAATTGTACTAATAATGTCAATATAAATTTTGACAATTGATAATTTTGTTGTCATTCCTTTTACTTTGTATCCATAAATAAGCAATATGTGACATTTACTTATGGAAATCTCTACATCAATGTGAAGTCCATAATGTCATTAACTTAATAAAAGAAACATAATTTGCAAACAATTATTTGTAATATTTACTTTAGTGAATATGCCAAAAAATTTAAATTCTCAAATTGAATTTAATGATCAAAAGTGATTATAAAATTTGTTATAAATTATGGAAAACATTCACTTCAAGGATGTACCAAAAATAATTCAGGCAATAATGTAAGTGTACATCATATTTTTTACCAATAAGATTATATAGGTATCATCCGCTTTAAGAAATGATTAATCAGTATAAATCATTGATCATTATGTTTTAAGAATAAACATGTAACAACATTTCAAGTCATCCATCTTTTTTTTTTATCTATTTGTCAATAATGACAATAGGTTCCATTTTTATAATTTTTATGTATTGCTACATCCACTTTGGGGAATGGAGCAGAACCAATGGAAGGAATAATTCATTATTTTGTTTAGCCATAAGAAGGCATGAGATCAATTTAGAATATTTAAAAACCCTTTTCACAAGAGTTTTGCATCTTTAATTAACTAGAAAGAAATAGTCAAGTCATGCATCTTTAATCAAATATATGGATAAAATTGACATCTAAAATATCAAACTTGATATAATGCTAGTGCTAGCAAAAAATTCATAAATCATTGTAGACATGTATGAAATTTAGTTCAAAATAATACATTTTATGCTCACTAAAACCTTTTGATTTATAATTGTTCATATACTTTCTCTAAATAATTAACAAAAGAAATAATATAAATCGTATGAACTACCTTTAACATCTCTAAAAAAGTAACAAGTTTGTTAGGGTTGTATAGTAGGAAAAATACAAGGCATTTACAAAATCAAACCACACAACCTTTTTTATGTTTCTTATCAAACAACAATCAGTTAATACAAATAAGGTCCATAGAAATGCCAATGACCAAATTAATATAGTAATTCTCATTTTTAAAGTTTATAAAAATGTTTCCTACCAAAATAATTTAAGATTTAAAAAGGCATAATTGTCAAAAATATCCTAAAAATTTATGGGTTTTTGGGTTTGAGCCCTTAAATTTTTTTTTATTGACACCTTTAACGTTACAATTTTAATTTTTCAGATTCAACTCAATTTTAATAGTAAATATGATTTGACCATTAATCCAAAAACAAAATTCTTTTTTTTTCATTTTGTTTCAATCTTCTTTGCCTTCTCCTCTTTTTCTTTACCCCTCTAGCTGCTGTCGCCCGTTATGTCTAGCCCCCACCACCACTCCCTTCTCACTCGTCACCGTTGATCTAGGTCATCGTCGCCTGCCTGCTTAAACCCGTAGCTTTATTTTAACATTGGTTTCTCTAAAAGCTTTCTTAAAAACTATAGATATGAGCCAAAAGATTGAAGCTTTCGACTGTTCGATTTCGTTTTCCAGCCATCGGATTGGCAAAAAAGTCACGTTGGAGCCTCCTTGCGCCTTTGCCTCCCTTTTCACCATCTGGATCTACAAGATTCGTCCTCGAACCTAACGAATCCTAAAACACGAAATGGGTCTTGTTCTTCTATTATTTTTTCTTTTTATTTTGTTATATGGTTGTTGTTTTGTTGTGAATTGATTCTCACTTTGCGAAGATCTGAGTGTTGTTTGGTTATTGCTAGTGTCCTGATGGGAGGGAGAGCAGTGGAGTCAAGATCGGGGGTTGAAGTTTTTGTGTTTGGTGGGAGTTTTGCGGTTGTAAAGGTGCCATGGATGGTAGTGAAGGTTTTATTATTTTATTTTTTTCATGATTTGTAAAAATAGTTTCTAATTTTTAAAATTTTCTTTGAATCATAGAATAATGTATTGATATGAATTGATTCTTTGTATTTTTTTACGGTAGATTAAAACAACAACGATAGCAACTAGAGGGGAAGGAAGAAAAAGGAGAAGAACAAAGAAGATTGAAACAAAATTAAATAAAAAATAATTTTGTTTTTGGATTGATGGTCAACTCACGTTTACTATTAAAATTGGGTTGATTTCTGAAAAATCGTAACGTTTAAGGTGTCAATCCAAAAAAAAAAGGTTAAGGGCTCAAACCAAATAACCCATAAACGTTGAGGGTATTTTTGACAATTATGCCAATTAAATTTGACAACAACTATACTTGAAATTCTATATTAGAATCAACCCAAAAATTAATTTAGACATTCCTCAAAATTTTTCATTAGAATGACTTTAAACAAGCATGTTTGATGTGAAATAATATTTGATTATTTGGTGTGAAGGAATCTTGATTTTATTAATATATCTTGGAAAATTTACATTTTATGGGAATTTTGAGGCATATTCTCAATAGGTAAAGGTGGAGAGTTGAATATTAAAATTATGGTTTCATATTCTACTCCATGAGACCTTTACAATGGTATATCATATGCTCAAAATGGTTGAGTGATGAATGAGAAATTGATGCTCAAAGTAAGCTACTTGGAAATATTTGTTAAATACCAAGTAAAGGCCTAGATTCCACATTGGTTAAATACAAAGTGTGAGATGTGTTTATATATGGGAACCCTCTTGAAGGGTGATTCAATGACTAAGCTTGGAACCTTGCCTCGCGCGCAAGGGGGGGGTGCAGGTCCAAACTCGACGGTAACGTGGGCGACGCAAAATGTTCAGACTAGTCGGGCCCAGAATGGACCTGCAGATATTTTAGCCCAATACGAAATTATTTTTTCCTCAGCATACATAATCTAGTTATATAAGGACACTTATCTTATTTATTTGATTCCAATCAATTTGATTTTATTTTTTAATCAAATTGATTTATTGGCTTTTTAATGGCAGATTTTGTGGAAATTTTTCCATAATTCCAACATTCTCAATACCTATAAAAGGCTAAGAATTTTGAAGGTTTTTACACACTCTCATATTCTCTTACACCGAATTTCTGTTGCTCTCAAAACTTTTCTTTTCGTCTCTGTATTTTTCAAACCTTCCGGTGATAGAAAAAGGCATCGTTTGTTCGTTGATCGCTGCAGAGGTGCTGCTGCTTTGATCATTGTGTTGTTGTATCCAGTGAGACATTCGATAAACGTTTCTCCAAGT
>JABEZY010262716.1:0-18158 GCA_013467495.1 Gossypium gossypioides
GAGCCTCGGCCTCCTCAACGGCGTTTCAGAAGCAAATAAAGATGAGTTTTTTACCTTTTATTTTGTTTTATTTTATTTTAATAACAACAAAAAAAATAAAAGAAAGAAAATCATAAAAAGAAAAAAAATCAACCTTTTAATATTGATTGATCTTTGCTCTTTGATATTCTGTTTTTTGCTATAAAAGTGTTTGTTTTTTATTGATTTTTTTATTCTCCACCATTTCAATACATGAATGGCTCTTTTATAGTTGAAGTATTAATAACATAAAGAAACAAATCTTTGATTTGATTTGATTTGATTTGTTTCTTCTTTTTTTGTTTTGATGTGCAGATGAAGATTCGGGAAGGCGGCTCGTGCGAAGGGTGCGAGACTTGCGGCTGCGGCGCACCCTAGGGTTCCCTCTGCTCCTTGAGCTTTGATTCGGGCCTCGGTTTTGTTTAGACTTGGGCCATATAGGCTGATTGTAAATCGGGCCCTTTAAAGCCCGGGCAAAATCTGTTATTACATGTTTAATTAATACTAAGCGGTATTACATGGTCGAATCGTAGTACAGAAAGACAACCTGTATTAGTAGACGAACCTAAACATGTCCTTAGTCTAATAAAAAATGAACAAACCATTTAAAAGACTAATATGTCGTCTATCAAGTCCAATTAGGGAGATGTCTTGTCTTGGGCATCGGAGCGGATAACTCCTAGAAGATAGAGACATAGATGTGACTGACTGGACTGACAGTACATCAGATAGGACTCAAGTAGAATAGATCCTGAATCTATTTATGCATTTATTCACTTTTTACGTTTATAGTCTGGCATACCTAAATCCTGAGTGGATGGTAGACTATGTATGCGTGACTTGTACACTGTGATGTACGTAAAAGCCTGAGTTCGAATAGATAAGGAATTGAAAGCTGGTGCATTGAGCGTACAACTTCTATAGTATGTAGCATCATTCACAATTGTGGAATTCATAGCCCAAAACATAGGTAAATGATATCCTCTCATTGACATTACATGGTTGAAGTAAACGTGGCCACGAGTTGTCCATCTTTATGGTGGATAACTTGATCACTATTTCATAGTACATGGTACAAGAATAGCTGAGAAAATCATTTGGCTAAAATCCTAGAACAACGAACGTTCGCTAAGCCGAAAACACATGTATAAATTTGGTTAAAGTTTATTGCTATAAATATCACAAGTCGGGTCGGTTTTAAAATTTTAATTTTTTGCTGTGTAAGAAAACCATTTTCAAATCAAGATTTTTCCAATAATGACAACATCAGTCAAGACACACACCTTTACTAAAGACGCTTCTGCAGCACTTCAAACCCTTCGATGAACTCCTATGGTTCAGAATTGACCCAATCCATCAAGATTTAACTCATTGATTGACAAACACACAAAACACACAATGTTAAATTCGTTATTATCCAGATCTGGTTAATACAATTGATTATCAAAGCGAAAAAGAATAAAGCCTAACACAATTTCAATTTTGAGATCAAAGTTAAATCGATGCAAGGTGTCTCTTATCGAATTTCAAGAAGAGGATTTGGACCTAACGTAGATGGTCTTAACTCCTATAATATACCAACTAAATTGAGATTATTTGCAATAAAAAGAGAAGAAATCGGCGACGATGAGAAGAGAAAATCTTAGTGTATAAAAGGTGTTTCGATAGAGAAGTGAACTGGCGACAACAAGGGGAAAACAAGGGTAAGGTGTGGCGGTGAGATAAAGAAAGATGGGGGAAAAATTTTAGTCTTATGTATAGACAAGGAGACGATGTAACATCCTAAAAATCAGGGGTTAGTAGAATCGTGTTTGTGAAACGAGAGCGAGTGGTCATGCCCTAATTTTTGAGATTATTTGTGCATTTTTTAGGAATAAATGAGGTTTTGGTTTGTTGGTTAAGTGTCAATGAAACGTTCCTTGAAACTCAAGTTCAAATTCCTTCTCGAGCACCATTTTTATTATTTTGCAAATTTTGCATCAAACCCTTGTATGTGACACCCTTGTTTTTAAAATAAATATTGCGAAATCATTTCAAAAATAAAGAAATAACCTAATGGTTAGTTGATAAATGGAAAAGCATGGAAAGTAGATTAAGGTCCCAAGCTCGAATCCCTTCCCTTGTGAAATAATTAAATTTTACAAAATCTTTTTTTTTTAAGTGTGTGCCGCCCATGCCTAATTAAACCTAGGTATAAATAGTTTCTTTTAACAAATTTGATTAGCCTTTAATCTCATTTTCTTCACCCTAGTCATCCTTCCCTTCTCCTCATCTTTCTTTTCTTCAATTTTTCTTTTCTTTTCCCCATGTTGCCAGCATCGGCAGTCATCGGCTTCTATTGGACACAATCGGCAGTCGTCGGCTTTTGTCGGACACAATCGGTAGTCATAGGCTTCTGTCGCACGTAATCAGCAGTCATCAGCTTTTGACTCACCCTATGAGCCACCAATCGACAGTAGCAGCAGCCTTTGGCGACCCATAGTTGATTCCCTCAACGTTCGACAACCTTTCTTATTGCTTGAGTAAGTGTCATTTTCTTTTCTTATTCATGATGAATCTTTCAATAAAATACCCAATTTTTTAGATCTTGAATTTGAGGAATATTTAAGGATTTAATAGGTATTTTTTCAGCCTTCTAAGTGATTTTAAATGCGGTTTCAAATCAACCCCAATTTGGCCACCATTGGTGGTGATGCGTGCACCTGTGGGAAAGAAAAGGGGTTATTTTTCTTTAATCTCTTCCCATCTTTTTCCAGCATTATTTTGGGTTCTTGAAACCCTCCTAATCAACCTTTAATTACATATTAATTACGTAAAAAAGATCTTGATCGTAAACTAGTTTATAGTTTTGGTTTAAATATCAGGGAAAGATCATTATTTGATTAAATAAATAATTTTAATCAATGATTAACTACTGATTTTATAGTATTTTAATGTGTTAGGTGTTGACTTAAATGCTCCAAACCAACAGTCCGAAAGACGTTCATGCGTACGATTCGCATCAATTCTGTGTAAGAAATCTAACTAGTTTGGTTTCAAAAAATAGTTATAATTGTCATTGTGGGATTGAACCCATAAGTGGATTTTTGGGGGCTATTTAAAAGGCATATTATTTTAGTTTAATGCTGATTTTTATTTTAGGTTAATTTTAAAGCTTAATAGAGAACCGTGAGATTTACAAGTGTGTTGCAGTAGAGCGTAAAATAAGATCTGGGTCTTAACTCAAGAACTTGATTGATAATAATGATTTTATTGATATAATTGATGATTTAGTTTTTTAATTGGGCTTGGGTAAATAGCTAAGTAATTAAATTTGCAAGTGGCCGAACCAGGTACGTTTTGAGCCCTAATTATTTGGCATATTAGCAAAGTTGCTAAATTGACTGAATGATTGCATGATTGATATTGTTGTGAATGGTTAGTTAATGTGATGTNTGATTGGTTGTTTGTATAGCATGATTTTGAATGAAAATAAGGTTTATGCATGATAGATTGGTATGAGTAATTTGCTATGTAATGTTTGAAAGACTGCTATACATGCACACAGAAAAATTGGTAAGAACACACAAAATGGTGATTTGTTAAATGATACCACCTTGATGGTAATTTAAAAGTTGGATCAATGATCATATTCATGAAAGTATTTGATAATTCGAGGGCGTGTTGAACATGCCAATAAATTATGAAAGTATTGAAATATAACTATGTATAAGATTGTATGACATATTGCATGTGCATTGGGGTGGGTTATTATGGTGGTTGACAGAGGAGTTCCATGGAGATGCGGTGGCATATTAAGTCGACATTTATTTGTAGTCAGTGCACTGCATCAGAGATTCAAAGGGATTTGAAAATTTTATTACATTTATTCATTATTTGGCAAATTTTCTGTAATTATACTCATTTGGTGGTTTTACCACATCAAGCTTTGCTCGCATTCGTTGGAATTTGGCAGATGGGTTCTAGAGAACTTATGGTGTGTAGCGAATGGTTGGGTAGAAACTTCTGCATCACATCATTTACATTACCCCATGCTTATACACCATTTGACATCGATTTGATAATGGTGATGTAATGATTTGAAATTCCAATTATGGTTCTATGTTCTTCTGTTAATGATAATATATTTTACTGTATTTCATAAGCTCACCCCCATAGTGTTTAACTTTTCAGGTAAACCTTGAAGCTAGGACCAGACTCGGCATATGGAGAATCACCTTGGACCTCGAACTATTTTTAATAATTATTATTAAGTCTCTATTGGTTTTGGGTTTGTAATTTTCAATTATTTCTGGTCTGTGGCTTGTTAACTTTTTATTTGGGGAGTTCTGCATGCATGAATTACTCAAGTATAATAACCAGAAAATGCATGATATCTGGCTTAAGAAAAATTTGACATTGATCCCTAATTTCTTCTACATTGCAAGGAAACTGTTTTTGAAAAAAAAAATTGATAAGGTGACTAGATTTCCAAAATGACATGAATAATGGTTTTTCTGCTACATTAGTTAACATCAAGATTTTACAAAGTAAAGCGACAAACAAACTTTTTTTTTAAAACAACGCTGCCAATAATAAAGTGAATCCTAAGTACACATGACCTAATAAATGAATGTTTTTAAACTAACTCAAAGTACAACTACGATTTTTCTCTAAAATGAGTTTATTTAAGGTTTTCAAAAGTAACGTAAGTTAGCTTAGCCATTTCGGTGGCTAATGTAGCCTTCTCAATCTAGCCTTAACATCTAGGCTGGGTTGGGGAGGTTATGGACAATAACAACAAGAGAAATAAGAGGTGAACGGTGGTATAGGGTGTGACAGATGTAGAGCAAAGAAAATAAAAGAAAAGAAAAGGGAACGGTGGCTCTATGATAGAGGAAGGGGCGATGACACTTATGGAGAAGAGGAAAGAAGAAAATAAAAATTAGCAACAGATGACATGAGAAGAGGGGTAAGGGAGAAGTGAAAAGTGATGGAAAAAAAAGGGGAGCGGTAGTCTAAAAGAAAAAAATGGAAAAAAAAGATATTAAATATCTAGGTTAAAAATATAAGGGGTGACAATTAAGTTTTAGAAACTTTGTATGCCAAAAAATAAAAATAAAATATGCATGGGAAGAGATTCGAACTCGGGTATCCAATTTTCACTAACATTTAACCGTTAGACCATTAATTCATTTTAATATCTAAACGCAAACTACATAAAAATATAAATCGGGGTGGATAACTCTTCTCTCCTTAAAATAAATTTCGTCCTCAAAATTTACTTGATCCAAAAAGATAACGATACTGTTGATGAATCGAGTCTTCTAATTACCATGTGGCCTTTTCAGTGCCACAAAACCTTAACCAGTGGAATCTGTTTCTTTCTTAGAACTTTCACCTCACGATCTAGACTCTGCATAAGTTCCTTCTAAAAGACAAATCTTGTCTCACCTCAATCTCCTCAACTAGGACAACATGTGACGTGTTGGATCGATATCTCCGTAGCATAGAAACATGAAACACATCAAGTATATGGTAGAGCTCAGGAGGTAACTCCAACTGATATGCCATTGGTCCAATCCTCTTAAAGATTCTATATGGCCCGATGAACCTTGGGCTCAACTTTCCTTTCCGCCTAAACCTTAAAACTTTCCTCCATAGTGACACTCTTAGAAAGACTTAATCGTCCACATTTTACTCTATATCCTTCCTTTTCAGATCCACATACGACTTCTATATGTCCAAAGACGCTCTCGGTCTGTCTTGAATTAGTTTAACCATTCCCTTAGTCTCTTAAACTAGTTCGATACCCAAAAATTTTCTTTCACCCAACTCAATCCAACACAGTGGTATCCTACATTTATGGCCATATAATTTCTCATACGGTGTTATCTGTATGCTCGACTGGAAACTGTTATTATGCACAAACTCAACCAAAGGAAACTGCTCCTCCCAACTACCTCTGAAGTCAATAATACAACTCCTGCACATATCCTCCAAAATTTGAATCACCCACTTCGATTGACCATTTGTCTATGGATGGAGAGTCGTACTGAAATCTAGTCTTGTACCTAATGCTTCATGTAGTTTATTCCAGAATTGAAACATAAAGCGAGGATTACGATCAGAAATTATCAAAACTGACACCCCATATAGTCTCAAAATCTCAAAGGTGTCTACAATCACATCGATCGAATCCTTCTTTATGGGTGTCAAGGGTAACACCACTAACGAAATCCATAGTCACTCATTTCCACTTCCACTGTGGAATCTTAATCGGCTGCAATAATGCAAAATTAAATTGGTGCTAAACTTTCACCTGCTAGCATGTTAGAAACTTAGCCATGAAATTCGTTACTTCCTGTTTCAAACCAGGCCACCGGTACAGTTCTCTCAGATCTTGATACATCTTATTCCCTCTAAGATGCATAGAATAAGGGTTACTAAGCACAGAATCTCCCTCAGAAGCACAAAATACCATCAGAATTAAAGGTAAAGTCCATAGTCAATCAATCTTCAACTTGTTTAACTCAAGGTAATAGAGTTACATCTAAAGGTTGCTTCTCCTTAATCTCACCGACTAGAGTGGACTTTACTTGCAGCTCTGCTCATAAGCCATCATCCTCGAATAAACTCATTCTAGCAAACATGACCCTCAAATCTACCATTAACCTTCTACTTAGAGTATCAGCCACAGAATTGGCCTTAGTGGGGTGATACTCGATGACAAAGTCATAATTCTTCAGTAATTCAATCCACCTTCGTTCCCTCAAGTTCAACTCTTTTCGGGATAAGAGATACTTGAGACTTTTGTGATTTGTGTAAATAATACAATTCTCACTATACAGACAGTTGCTCCAGATTCTCAATGCAAGCACCACGACTGCCAACTCTAGATCATGAGTTGGATAGTTGCACTCATGCGATTTTAACTGCCTCGAAACATAGGCTACAACCTTACCATCTTGCACCAACACATATCCAAGATCAATATGGGATGCATCACTGTACACCACATAATCTTTTCCTAATTCAGGCTGAATCAAAATTGGTGCTTGAGTCAACACAGCCTTTAGCTTCTTAAAGCTAGCTTGCTGATCATCAGTCCATTTAAAAGGCACATTCTTCCTCAAAAGCTTAGTTAAAGGAGCAGCAATCAGGGAAAACCCTTCGAAAAATCTCCAATAATACCCAGCTAAACCAAGGAAACTTTGAATCTCGAAAACATTCTTTGGTTGCCTCTACTCCAGAATGACCTCATTCTTCTTTAGATTCACATAGATAACTTCAGTTGAAACCACATGACCCAAAAACATCACTTTCTTAAACTAGAACTCGCATTGACTCAACTTCGCATACAGTCCCTTTTCTTTTAGAACCTACAAGACAACTCTCAAATGCTCATCATGCTCAGTCTCAGTCTTTGAGTAAACCAAGACGTCGTCAATGAACACAATGATGATCTAGTCTAAAAATGGCTAAAACGCCCTATTCATCAAGTTAATGAACTTAGCCGGAGCATTGGTTAGACCAAATGGCATCACTTGGAATTCATAGTGCCTATACCGAGTCCTAAATGCAATCTTAGGTACATCACATTCCTTCACCTTTAATTGATAATACCCATACCTCATATCAATATTAGAGAACACTACTGCAGCACAAAATTGGTTCAACAAGTAATCGTTCCTAGGTAAAGGATACTTATTCTTGATCATTAACTTGTTCAACTGTCGGTAATCAATACATAGCCTCTGTGCTTCGTCCTTTTTCTTAACAAACAAGACTCAGGGCTCCCCACGAGACACACTGGATCTAATGAATTCTTGATCCAAAAGCTCCTGAAGTTGGACGTTAAGCTTTTTTAAGTTACTTAGGTGCCATGTAATAGGGAGCAATAGACACCGGTGTAGTTTCAGGATACACATTAATTTCGAACTCAACCTCTCTATCAGAAGGTAATCCCGATATTTCTTCAGGAAAAACATTCGGAAACTACATTATGATTAAGATACTATCCACAACCAAATTTCTCACACTTACATCCAGAACATATGCCAGGTATGCTTCACAAGCCTTTCTAATCAATTTCTCTACCACCATTGTCGAGATCACGTTAGACAAATAATCTCTCCGTTCCCCTACCATAACAACCTCATTTCCATCAGTTGTCTTCAAAGTTACCCTCTTAGAAGCATAATCCATACTTGATGTTTAACTAACAAGTCCTTTCCCAGAATTAGATCGAACTCCCCAAAGGGTAACTCCATTACATCGGCCAGAAACACTTCACATTGAATTTCCAATGGACATCTCCTAAAGATCTTATTCACTACCACAAAATGTCTCAACGACTCACAACAGTAATATCACTAACGATTTCTTCTACCCCAACTCCCAGTTTATCATATATCAAATAAGAGACACATGAATGGGTAGAACCAATATCAATCAAAGCTAATATAGAATGAATGGTAAAAATACCTACAATAACATTAGATGCGTCGTGATCCTCTTAACGTCTAGCTGAATAAACCAATGCCAGTTGTCTAGCTTTAATCCTGACCGAGTGCTCTCTGTCCTTGACCCACTATATTTGTCACACCAGTTGTGACTATGGAACCACCATACCTACCCTATCCACGACCCCTCCGAGGTAACTACCCAAAACTCTAAGTTTGAGTCGTAGTTTTCATCTAATTAACTGGATGTGGACAATCCTTCACTTCATGCTCAATTGACCCACATCTTAGACATGTCATAGAATTCTTCCAACATTCAACCGGATGATGTCTATCACAAAAACCACAATCAAAATCCTTCTTGATCTAGATAAACCCCTAGCACTACCCCCGACAACACTTACTGTGACCTACCCTCCCTGACTAACTTCAAAGGTTACAAAAATGAGCTTATAGGACCTAAATCTCTCCAACTTTGGGCCCTGCACTTATTATGCTTCTCTTTCTCCAACTATTTAACTTCTTCCATAATTTTAGCTTTTATAACCAAGATCTCAAATAATCTCTCCTAATGTGGTGCAACCTAAACCTTAAGGTCATATCTCAGCCCATCCTCAAATCGCACAGTTTTATCCTGCTAAGTGGCCACCATACTCGTAGCATAACAGCTTAATCTTAGAAACTCAACCTTGTATTCAACCACTGTCATATCATATTGCTTCAGCCTAAGAAACTCTAGTCTAGAAGCTTCAATATACCTCGTACCCACATATTCCTTCTAAAAAGAATCCTAGAAATACTCTCAAGTCATTCGATCTGTTTGAATACCCTTTACTTCAGAATTCCACCAATGTTATGCCTCGTCCCTCAATAGAGACATTGTACCCTTCAATTTCTACTCAAGGGTATAATCCATATCCTCCAAAATCCTTTCTGTAGCATCCATCTAGTACTCAGCTACAATCGAGGTTGTCCCAGCCACACCCCTAAATAACTCAGCCCCATTAGCTCAGAGCCTCTCAATCACAAATCCATGACCACACGATTCAATCTGGGTTTCAAAAACCCTCTGAAGTACCCTTAACATAGCTTGAGACGATGCGTCCTCTCCCTCGTCATGGTTTCTGCCACCAAAGGCATATGATTCTTCTCTATAATCAGTCTCAGGAATTGGAGCATCATTCGGAGGCGTAGGTAGTTCAGTTGAAGTAGCTCAACATGGCCTACCTCGGGATCAACTACCTCAAGTGCTCATAGTGAATTCCAGATTATCTAAGATCTAGTGTATCTCTACAATTTTAGAAAGTACAGTAATTAGTTATGGTCGACATTGGAGTTTCAGAATAATATGAAAACATTACAAACATAATTGTGAACGCTACTCGACAAAATCCTCTTTTTAAAAATATGCATGCAGACCTCATTAATCGCACAATTCGAGTTTAAAACCTTTTGCCCTCATACCACCAAATGTAACATTTCCAACCCAACGCAGACGTTATTGATGAATCATGAAAGTTTTATTAGCCATCGAGATGGCCAGTAAAACATTCAAGTTCGATAAAAAATGTTTGATAGTAAAAAGTCTCAAAATTCTTAGAAGAAATCAACATTTACAAAAACTTAAACACATTAAAGAACCGATATGATCTAGGAACTCTATCAACCCTTGAAAATTTTTAATAAAACATTTTCGTAGATTTTCGGTATATAAAAGAATATGTAAATATAAATTTGTTAAATCTCTTTATAGATATGGTGAGAGTCGCTTTTATTAAACAAGTTTTTTTTGTTGTTGTTTCTAAATCATAATTAAGAATCCAATCCATTTTAAGGAAACATTTATTTTCATTTATTCAATTTTAGTTGCAAAATCAATAGGAAAAATCTATATTTGTGCCAATTAAAAATATATATAATAAGGTCTTAAAAACTTGAATCGTGTTTGTATTTGTTGTCAAAAAATATATAACAAAATCCTAAATTTAATCCCCATTCAAAAATAATAAAGTCCATGCCACAGTCCATTTGTAATAATGCAAAAACCAACAAAGTTTATATAAATGGAGTTTTAAATACTTTTGAATAAAAATTTGGTGATTGTACTCTGAGAGTCGAGTCCAAGTCCTAACATCATGAGTTAGCTGGAAGATAGGAGACTAATGAATAAGCTATGAAGCTCAGTGTGGTCTTAACACAATAGCATATAACAATTTAAGTAGAAAAATAACATACAAATAGAAGAAAACAAGGCATAGCAATTTAACAATATCATGGAAAATTTTCAGTAATTGAATAGTATCATGCATAACAGAACAATGTTCCTACCCAATCGTCCGCTACACTTCACAATAAGAGTTCTTGTAACGCCACTTTTTTTAAACTCAGCTTAGGAGTTTCAGCTAAGTCAAAGGCGTTACTTTCGATCACTAAAGTGATCTTGTAAAGCCACTTTTTTTTTTACTTGTGTTGAAATGTAAGGAAAAATGCTCTTTTGTTTTTTTGTAAAACATTCATTCATTAAGCCAAGTTTTCTTAGAAATTTAATTATGATATTATTATCATAGAATTTTGAAAACAGTTAAGGTTTTCAAGAAAAGATTTATCAAAACTTTAAGTATTTTGTAAAGTAGTAGAAAACATTTAAAATAATAGTTTTCTAAACCAAATAACATGCAAATATCAGAGTAATAATTAAGTAACATGCTTAATATAAATAAGCTAAACAATCCCAAACCTAAAATATAAAAGTAAGAATTATTAATAATTACAACCCCAAAACAAAACGATTACGAAAAAACTTTAATAAAACTTTTAAATATGAAGAAAAACAATATGCTAATCCGAGGTTCCTCTGATTCCATTCTGAGACCTAGTTCTCTACACTACCTGAGAGATAAAGAAATGGGGAGTGAGCTTCTGACAACTCAGTGTGAGTCTAATTTTTAAACCATTATATATAATCATTCAAACAGTATAACATTTAATTTATAGCATAATAACAAATTAAACATAATATAAGGAACATATAATAATAAATCAATACATGTACAGGTTATGTTCATGATGCAATGCAATTTTAATTTTGAGTTCCCACCCTTCCATCCTATCTGCCCTAAAGCATCGCTTGACACATCGAAAAACATATCAATAACTAATCATCTCAGATTTCCCGGTGAAGATGGTATTTCACTTTTTATTTGTGAAGATGACTTTTACTACAATAACTTACCATATCGGTTGCCTGGTTTTGATGGCTTTTTAAACTATCATCATGGTTTATCTGATTTTGATGACATTGTTTTCTACTTCGTACAGTAGTGACCTTCAGTGTGGACTTAAAGTGCCACTATCTCTTACGAAACTCTTTCGTCCTCCATACCTAATTTCATGTAATTATGCACATATACTTGGCATATTATGCTATTTATCATCAGTTGGTGCTATACTCAATATTTCATACTAACATTAAATGCCATGTATTCATGCATTCATTCATCAATTTCACATATACAATTAATTTATGCGAACTAAAAATAGTTTCACATATACAGTATCTTTATGCAAATTAACATGCCTGGTTCGTCTAACACATACAAAACAGGCTCACACGAAGGGTTCACACATACAGGGTTCGCATACTAAATCCCTAAGGTTTTGCGTGTAGGCTCACATTTATGGGTTCACATGCATGGGATTTGCAGGCAAAGGGTTCACATATAGGGGTTCGCATGCAAGGGGATTTGCATATAAGTGTTCGGATGCAAGGGGGTTTGCATGTAAGGGGTTCAAATACAAGGGTGTTTGCAAATAGGGGTTTACATGTAAGGGTTTTGGATATAGGGGTTCACATGCATGGGTTTGCATATGGGGGTTCGTATACAAGGGTTCACATACAAGAGGGTTTGCATGTAAGGGGTTTGTATGCAAGGGGTTCACATGGGGTTCACCTACATGGGGTTTCATATACATGGGGCTCACCTACATGGGGGTGTTCGTTACACACTACTTTCTTCTTAATACTTAAATGAATTGAACATAATGATTTAAGTTAAGATTCTACAACTGATTTTGAAAACACAAAAAATATTAATCGGATATGGAGATTGACGATCTACTTGGGAGGAGAGGGACGATTTTGAAAATTTGGAATTCTTTTGTTTGAAGATTGATTTGGTAATGGTGGAGAATAAATAGAGAACTTGAGAGTTTTCCTTGAAAATTTCACTAGATATCCATTCTATGGTTTGAAAAGATTAAGTATTTATAAAATTCTTTTTCTCTAATTGAATAGGTTTTAGGAATTCATGCAGAATTAGGACTATTTTAAATTAAGGACTAAATTGTAAAAATAGTTTTTGGCTGTGATATTTTTAAAATTTGACACTTTTATGGGGTAAAAATAAGAAAATAAAATATTTTGGCTAAAAGTTGCACAAGGGGTTTTAAACTTAGGACTCAAGTAGAAGTTTAAGGTTTTACCACTGAACCAACAGACTCATTCTTGTTAATTTCTTATCAAAATAATATTTTAAGGCATTCTAAATTCTCTTACTCTATGCTTAAAAAATTAAAATTTAAAATTTATCCCTATTTCTTTTAGCCCTATTTTTGGGATGTGACAGTTTCCCAGAACTCATCCATCCCTACACACCAAATTAATATTTTGCTGGTGAATCGCAAGTATAACAGTAGATTTGATCGGGGAACCAATCTGGCATTTAAAGCTTGCACTTCCACCTTCAATATCCCAAACCCAATGCAACAGTATGACACGTTTTTATTAATTGGACAACAATACCGGTAACAGTATTAACATGCAAATTTTATGCATTCAGTGACGGTTTGAAATTTTAATAATAGTATAGGCATGCATCGATAGTAATTGCAGAACTAACACAAAGAATATGTCACCATAATAATCAACATATTCAAATTAGAAAATAACAACATACTACAGTCAGATCTACCATTTACAATAACATTACCCACTGAATTGAATTGTCAATTTTTTGGTACCTCATTAGGGACAATTTTCATATCAAATCTGATATTCCTTAGCAAATCAAAACCATCAGAATAGATTAATCATTATCAAACAAAAAAAATTAGTAACCAAATACACAAGGAGGGCTCACATATATTCGGCTAAACACCAAACCATACATGGCAACATCAGTCAAGAGATATACCTTCACTAAAGACGTCCATGCAGTACTTCAAACCCTTCTATGAACTCTTACGGCTTAAATCTGACCCGATTCGTCAAGATCTAACTCATTGATCGACAAACACACCAAACAGACAATGTTAAATTTAGTGTCAGCTAAATTCGATTAATACAACCGATTAACAAAGCGAGAAAGAGTAAAGCCGAACACAATTTCAATTTTGAGATCAAAGTTAAACCGATGCAACGTGTCGCTTACCGAATTTCAGTAATAGGATTTAGATCTAATGTAGATGGTCCTAATGCTTATAATATACCGATTGAACTAAGATTATTGATAGAGTGTGTGGTGATAAGGTGACGGTGAGAGGAGAAAATATTAGTGTATGAGAGGTGCTTTGGCAAAGAAGTGAATCGGCAGCAGCAAGGGGAAAACAAGGGTAAGGTACAGCGGTGGGATGAGGAAAAAAGGAAAAAAATGGCAGTCCTATGTATAGAAGAGGTAACGATGGTAACAAAAGAAATAAGAGGTGAACAACGATATAAGGTGCAACGAATGTAGAGCAAAGAAAAGAAAAGATAAGGAGACAGTGGCTCAATGATGGAGCAAGGGGTGACGACACTTAGGGAGAAATGAAAAGAAGAAAATAAAAATTAGTAATAGTGAGAGGAGAAGTGGGAGAAGGGAAAAGTGATGAAAAAAATGTTAAATATTTAGGTTAAAAATACAATGGGAGGAAATTAGGGTTTAGAAACAAGGTATGCCAAAAATAAAAATATAATATGCGCGGAAGGGATTTGAACACGAGTCTCTAGGAAAATTTCACTAACACTTAACCTATAGCACCCCTAATTTGACCTAGGAGTTTCAACTAAGTCAAAGGCGTTATATTGATCACCAAAGTGATCTTGTAAATTCATTCTTTTGTTTTGAGTTGGTTTGTATGAAAATCACTCTTTTGTTTTGAAGGGAAACATCCATTAATTAATTTAGCTTTACTTAGCAATTCGATTACAATATTATTAATGTAAAGTTTTGAAAAGCAGTTAAAGTTAATAAGTCTTTTCAAAACTTAAAGTATTTATAAAGTAGCAGAAAACATTATTAAAAATAATTATTTTCTAAACCAAATAGCATGCAATTATCGAGTATTAACTAAGTATCATGCTTAGAATTAATAAGCTAAACAATCCCAAACCTAAGATATAAAAGTAAGAAATAATTAATAATTACAACCCTAAAAATGATTAAGGAAAACTTTAATGGAACTTTAATTTAATATTAAAAAATGACATGCTAGTCTGGGGTTCCTCTAATGCCATTTCGAGTCCTAATTTTCTGCATTACCTGAGAGGTAAGGAAAAAAGAGGAGTGAGGTTATGACAACTCAGTGTGAGTCTAATTTTTAAACCATTATATATAATCGTACAAATAGAAAAGTATTCAATTTAAGGCATAACGGAAAATTAGGCATAATATAATAAACATATAGTAAATCAATGCATATACAAATTATATTTATGATGCAATACAATTATAGTTTTAAGTTCCCACACGTCCATCCTATTTGCCCTCGAGCATCACTCAACACACCAAAACACATGTTAATAATTGACCATCCCAGATTTCCCAGTGACGATGGTCGTCCTTGTCATCTGCGACGATGACTTTTACAACAATAACTTACGCTTTTTACACTATCATCTCGATTTATCCGATTTTGATGACATTTTTGCCTACTTCACATAGTACTGACTTTCGATATGGACTTAATTTGCCACTTTCTCCTACGGAATTCATTCGTCCTCCATACCCAATTTCAAGAATTATATACATATACTTACAATATTATTTTATTTATCATCAATTGATGCTAAATTCAATATTTCATACTATCATTTAATGGCATTTATTCATGCAAATTTAATAAGCCCAGTTCAACTAGCACATACATAAGTAGGGTTTGCATATGTAGGTTTCGTGCATATGGTTTTGCACATATGGGTTTGTACCTTGGGTTTCGCACATGTAGGGTTTGCACATCCAGGGTTCGCACATATGGGTTCGCACATATAGGGTTTGCATATATGGGTTTGTACCTAGGGCTCACACATAGGGTTCCACATAGTAATTCACATAGGTTCACATAACTAATTCATATAGGTTTGCATGATAACCGTCAAGGGTTCGCATATATTCACTAAGGGGGTTCGCCTAACATTCGTTAAGGGTTCACATATACTTACTAAGTGACCGCATAACATTCCTTAAGGCTCGCAACGTGTAGTGTTCACATCATATATAGGGTACACATAACTGGTAGGGTTCCCATGATATATGGGGCTTGCATAATAGATAGGGTTAGCATGATAAATGGGGTACGCATACTTTATCATATAGGGTTCTCATCTCAAATCCTATACTAAAAATCATGAGGGTTCGCATATGTGTATATACATGCTACAGTTCGCTTATCCACTTACAACAGGATTTGCATGTATATCAATGTATGTTGGGGTTCGCATATATATATATAAGCTACAATTTGTCTATCCACTTACAACAGGGTTTGCATGTATATCAATGTATGTAGGGGTTCGAATAACATGGGGGTTGCATGTCAGACTACCCTATTTTAATTAATCATACACAATGGTCTAAGTTAGATCCCACACCTGTTTTGAAGACACAAAAAGCTTTATTTGGATGAGGAGAACAACGATCTATTTGGGAGAAGCGAGACGATTTGAAAACCTCAAAATCTTTGGTTGAAAATTGATGCGGCAATGGAGGAGAAAAAAAAAACTTTGAGAGTTTTTCTTGAAAAATTCTCTAGGTAAAAATTCTAGGGATTGAAAAGATTAGCTATTTATAAAACTTTTTTTCCCTAATTGAAATAGGTCTGAGGAATTATTGTAGAATTAGGATTATTTTAAATTAAGGACTAAATTAAAAGAAAAACAGTTTTTAGGCTGGGCTAGTTTGAAAATTCAGTATTGTTATGGGGTAAAAATTAGAAAATAAAATATTTTGACTAAAAAGTGAACAAGGAGTTTCAAACTAAGGCCTTATCACTAAACTAATAAGCTCATTCTTGTTAAATTTTTAACAAAATTAATTTTTAAAATATTCTAAATTCTATGCTTAGAAAAAAAATTTCTCAATTTTATGCTTATTTCTACTAGCTCTATTTTTGGATGTGAGATAACCCAGTAAACAAGTAACTTATTTTTATATCTAAATGCACACTACATACCTATATAAATCGGGGCATGAGAGTTAATAGTTTTTTGGGTTTAAATGGTACACTTTATTCATCGACATGCGTCAATGATTTAATATTGCTATTACTATTAATGTAAGTAATCTAATCTACATACTATATAGCAATTTGATGTTTTAATATAAGGAAACAATTTTATGTGACATATTTTATAATTTATCAGTTTTCATCATATAAAATTGTAATATGTAATTATTGATTAATTAAAAAGATAATTAATTATCTAATAGACATATTAATTTAAAAAAGAACTCATATTTAATATATGTCAAAAGATGCATAATTATTTAAAAGCATATCTAATATAATATTATTTAAGAAAGAAACACTCAATACTTTATTTTTATAGCAGTTGGTGATTTCCAAATTTAAATATAAAAACAAGCAAAGTGTGATTACCTCAATATTAATTTACAATTTCAAATATTCATATTGTTTTTAAAATTCCACCACATATAACTATGTACAATTATAATTTTAATAAATTATACCCAAAAATAGTATGAATCTTTGATATATTATTTGAATTGATTACGATTAATATTGTATGACGTATGATTTTATTAGTAAAAAATCAGAATAAAAATCATTACTTCCTTATTAATTGATTGGGCATGATTTCATTGACTAAATTGCCCTAATTATATCATTACAAATATTATTTAATTAAATACTAGAAAAAATTTCCAAACCAGGAGGCATACATTGGCATTGTTAAGTCAAAAACCTATATTGTTTCCATGCATTGAAGATAATGATGCAATTGTCTTATGGCATAAATATGCCACAATAAATAAGAAAAACATTAAATACTAGAAAAAATTTCCAAACCAGGAGGCATGCATTGGCATTGTTAAGTCAAAAACTGCTTTTTACATCAATTTATTTTTAATTTAATGCAGGAAAAACACAGAAAATAATGATGCATAAACCCTAAACTTTAAAACTCAATATTATAATTAAGCTTAATTATTTTAATCAATAATATTAATGCATAATCCACCAAAGTAGCTACTAACTCTGATGCAAGAGGATAGTGACGACCACACTATAGCTCCAGAAATTGAGTTGTAAACTTTCCTGTTCGGTTTTTCACTTTCTTGCCAATTCTTTTAAATGCAAATTACCATTAATTCTAATAGTGTAAAATTAATAATAGACTTGTGCCAATCAACTTGTGTTGTTATTTGATATATTAAATTAAAAATGCAACCGTCAATATAAAGTTGCCTAAACGAATAG